>SZWC01004298.1:18767-29247 GCA_023375785.1 Penium margaritaceum
ACGTTCATGGCCAAGGAGTCCTTCATGCACTGCGACAATGACCCTAGCATGTACGTGCATGAGAGTGACAAAGGGACTATGTTGGTCGCCTTGTACGTTGATGGCCTGATTCTATGCTCTTCTTTGACGCATCTGTTAGAAGATCTCAAGGAGTAGCTGAGTAGAAGATTCAAGATGAAGGACATGGGTCCTCTTGACTTCTATCTTGGAATTGCCATCAAGCGCGACAGAGCAGCAGGTACCATAGGCCTGAACCAAAAAAAAAACATAGACTCCATCCTTAAATGATACGACATGGAAGATTGCAAACCTGCCAGCAAACCCATGAGCTCGGAGTGCAGACTCTCCACCTCCATGTCCCCATCCAGCGAAGCAGAGAAAACTGACATGCTGGGCATCCCATATCAGTCTGCAGTGGGCAGTCTGATGTATGCCATGGTCTCCACCTGACTAGATATAGCCCATGCTATTGGGCAGGTGAGCCGGTTTGTGGCTTATCCCGGTCCACTTCATTGGCAGGCAGTGACGCGCATCATGCCCTACATTCAGGGGACGTGGCACGTGGGGCTCCAGTTTGGAGGCATCACTAATCCACATCACTCTGTCTCATGTGCTACACCGATGCTGATTGGGGAGGGAGTATCGATGAAAGAAAATCTACCTCCGGCTTTGTGTGTATGTTGAATGGAGGTGCAGTCAGTTGGGCAAGTCCCAAGCATGAATGTGTCTCTCTCTCTCAGCAGCTGAAGCTGAGTACATCGCCTTGGCTGAGGTGTGTAAAAAGATGCAGTGGCTACGAAGCTTTCTATTTGAGATGAAGGCAACACAGGCAATGGCGACGGTCATCAAGATTGACAACATGAGCGCCATTGACACATCAAAGAACCCCGTCTTGTCTAGGCGCACAAAGCACATCGAGATTCGCTACCACTACGTTCGAGACTTGGTCTACAAGCAAACAGTGGAGCTTGAGTATGTCGGTACCAAGCTGAACCGGGCTGACATGCTTACAAAGCAATTGGACAAGGATCTCCACCAGGCGGGCAGGCAAGGTATCGGCATGGTCAACGCAAGTGATGACGAATGATGATTGTCACTGACGCAAGGTGCAAGGGAGAGATTCGTTGAATGTTTTTGCCCCTTGTTCAGTGTTGTAGGACGGATTAGGAATGCTCTGCCCCTTGTGGAGGTATGTCCCCTAGATCTATTGTTGTGTGACTCAACTATTCTCTGTCTCTTGTGAGATATAACTTGTGAGTACACCATGTGGGTGAGTGGTTACCTTGGCCATTTTGTTGATTTGGCCAAGTGAGAGGTCATGAGTTCAATCCTGGCCCCATGTACATCCTGTTTGCTGTGGAAGCTTCCAAGAAAGAAATTATGTAGCTTCTTGGACGCTACATGGTTGGTCTGTCACCTTGACACTAGGATGTTTATGTGTCAAGCCCACAGTGAAAGTCTATTGGTGATGTGGCTGGTTCAGGCCACTTCCCAGGAATGTGCTTTTGAGTTCCAGGACTGGACAGACAGCTATAAAAGGACTTGTCTTGCATGCTACGTGCTGGGCTACGAACAAACATAGGCACACTTATGTGTAGTGGATAGTGCTCTGGAGTGGGCATGGATGGTGCATGTCAGAGCGTGCGAAACAAAAGGGTAAAAACGGCCAAGAAGAGCCAAAAGGGCCAAAAGGGCCAACAGTGCCAAAATTGCCAAAAGGGTCAAAAGGGCCAAAAGGGCCAGAAGGGCCAAAAAGGCCACAAAGGACACAGAAAGAAAAGGGCCAAAAGGGCCAGTATTTTGAGGCGTGAGAGATCCAACTGAGTTTATTCCCACAATGGCTGTGGGAACCAGAAAAAAAACATCGTTCTTCGTACCTGTGCTGACCTCAAGTTGGATCAGCAACACACTGAGAATGCTGGTTTGAGGACTTATCCTTAAACCAGCATTCTCAGTGTGTCGCTGATTTTGGCAGTGGACCTTGGAGTACGCGGTTCCACACCCAGGTGACGTACTTTACTTCCTCTTCCCAAACAATATACCTGATTCAGTGAGTAGAGTGCGTAGCACATCACCCAAGGTTCTGTGCCACAATTCTGCCATATCATTTAATTGTGGTGTGTAATGGGTGGTGGTCTGATATTCGATACCTTTAGCTTTAAGCTCAGACGTAAGAATCCCAAGGAATCCCCCCCCCCCCCCCCCCCNCAGGCAAGAAGCCAGACGCCACGCATCTCAAGGTGTTCGGTTGCACTGGGTCTGACAAGGTCCAGGCCGGTGAGGGTCCTGGAAAGCGCGATGCAAGAGCACGAAAGTGCATTCTCATCGGCTATGACACCATCCACAAAACGTATCGACTGTGGGACCAAGGAGCCAGGAAGGTCATCCGCAGCAAAGACATGGATTTCCACAAAAGGTCTGTGAGTGAGGGAGAGCACCTCGAACTCGAGAACGCTCCAAAACAGGGAGAGTGGCTCACTCTCCTTGAAGAGGGAGACAAAGCACCAGCACAATGGCATGGGATAGGTGCTGCAACAGGGAGAGGAGCTCATGAAGATGACTCGGAGGAATCAGACTCTGATTGTGGCGTATCCGATCCTCCGAAACATGAGGAGGATGCCTCTCCCATCATCAACGACGAACCAGACCTCTAGCCTCCACATCAACAACACCAGCCAGCAGGTTCAAGGAGAAGTTCATGCCTCAATGTGCCTCGGCAGCATTACGACACAGATAGGGGTGAATGGACAGGATTCAACAATTCACTCTTCGTTCAAGAGGAGCCAACGTCTGTCGCAAAGGCACTCACTCGGCCTGAGAAAGCGGAGTGGGAGGAAGCAATTCATAGTGAACTCAGCTCCATCGAAGAGAATGGGACATGGATGCTGGTAGACAGACCTACCAGGGCTCACATTGTGGGGTCCAAGCGGGTGCTGAAAGTAGAAAGGAAACATGATGGCAAGATAGACAAGTACAAGGCACAGGTGGTAGCAAGGGGGTTCTCCCAACAGCCTCGCACAGAGTACGATGAGAGTTTTTCTCTACTTGTAATGTTTGCCTCCATCCGGTCAATGCTCGCCATTGCTGCTGTAGAAAACATGGAGTTCCACCAGATGGATGTCAAGACAACCTTCCTTTACGGCAAACTTGACAAGAAGGTATTGATGGAGGTTCCGGAGAGGGTTGATGCTCCTGAGGGCAAATTGTGCAGATTGGTGAAGGCACTCTATGGGCTAAAACAAGCGCCAAGACTTTGGTACTAGGAGATGAATACGTTCATGGCCAAGGAGTCCTTCATGCACTGCGACAATGACCCTAGCATGTACGTGCATGAGAGTGACAAAGGGACTATGTTGGTCGCCTTGTACGTTGATGGCCTGATTCTATGCTCTTCTTTGACGCATCTGTTAGAAGATCTCAATGAGTAGCTGAGTAGAAGATTCAAGATGAAGGACATGGGTCCTCTTGACTTCTATCTTGGAACTGCCATCAAGCGCGACAGAGCAGCAGGTACCATAAGCCTGAACCAAAAAAAATACATAGACTCCATCCTTAAATGATACGACATGGAAGATTGCAAACCTGCCAGCAAACCCATGAGCTCGGAGTGCAGACTCTCCACCTCCATGTCCCCATCCAGCGAAGCAGAGAAAACTGACATGCTGGGCATCCCATATCAGTCTGCAGTGGGCAGTCTGATGTATGCCATGGTCTCCACCTGACTAGATATAGCCCATGCTATTGGGCAGGTGAGCCGGTTTGTGGCTTATCCCGGTCCACTTCATTGGCAGGCAGTGACGCGCATCATGCCCTACATTCAGGGGACGTGGCACGTGGGGCTCCAGTTTGGAGGCATCACTAATCCACATCACTCTGTCTCATGTGCTACACCGATGCTGATTGGGGAGGGAGTATCGATGAAAGAAAATCTACCTCCGGCTTTGTGTGTATGTTGAATGGAGGTGCAGTCAGTTGGGCAAGTCCCAANCAGACTCTCCACCTCCATGTCCCCATCCAGCGAAGCAGAGAAAACTGACATGCTGGGCATCCCATATCAGTCTGCAGTGGGCAGTCTGATGTATGCCATGGTCTCCACCTGACTAGATATAGCCCATGCTATTGGGCAGGTGAGCCGGTTTGTGGCTTATCCCGGTCCACTTCATTGGCAGGCAGTGACGCGCATCATGCCCTACATTCAGGGGACGTGGCACGTGGGGCTCCAGTTTGGAGGCATCACTAATCCACATCACTCTGTCTCATGTGCTACACCGATGCTGATTGGGGAGGGAGTATCGATGAAAGAAAATCTACCTCCGGCTTTGTGTGTATGTTGAATGGAGGTGCAGTCAGTTGGGCAAGTCCCAAGCATGAATGTGTCTCTCTCTCTCTCAGCAGCTGAAGCTGAGTACATCGCCTTGGCTGAGGTGTGTGAAAAGATGCAGTGGCTACGAAGCTTTCTATTTGAGATGAAGGCAACACAGGCAATGGCGACGGTCATCAAGATTGACAACATGAGCGCCATTGACACGTCAAAGAACCCCGTCTTGTCTAGGCGCACAAAGCACATCGAGATTCGCTACCACTACGTTCGAGACTTGGTCTACAAGCAAACAGTGGAGCTTGAGTATGTCGGTACCAAGCTGAACTGGGCTGACATGCTTACAAAGCAACTGGACAAGGATCTCCACCAGGCGGGCAGGCAAGGTATCGGCATGGTCAACGCAAGTGATGACGAATGATGATTGTCACTGACGCAAGGTGCAAGGGAGAGATTGGTTGAATGTTTTTGCCCCTTGTTCAGTGTTGTAGGACGGATTAGGAATGCTCTGCCCCTTGTGGAGGTATGTCCCCTAGATCTATTGTTGTGTGACTCAACTATTCTCTGTCTCTTGTGAGATATAACTTGTGAGTACACCATGTGGGTGAGTGGTTACCTTGGCCATTTTGTTGATTTGGCCAAGTGAGAGGTCATGAGTTCGATCCTGGCCCCATGTACATCCTGTTTGCTGTGGAAGCTTCCAAGAAAGAAAGTATGTAGCTTCTTGGACGCTACATGGTTGGTCTGTCACCTTGACACTAGGATGTTTATGTGTCAAGCCCACAGTGAAAGTCTATTGGTGATGTGGCTGGTTCAGGCCACTTCCCAGGAATGTGCTTTTGAGTTCCAGGACTGGACAGACAGCTATAAAAGGACTTATCTTGCATGCTACGTGTTGGGCTGCGAACAAACATAGGCACACTTATGTGTAGTGGATAGTGCTCTGGAGTGGGCATGGATGGTGCATGTCAGAGCGTGCGAAACAAAAGGGTAAAAACGGCCAAGAAGAGCCAAAAGGGCCAAAAGGGCCAACAGTGCCAAAAGTGCCAAAAGGGTCAAAAGGGCCAAAAGGGCCAGAAGGGCCAAAAAGGCCACAAAGGACACAGAAAGAAAAGGGCCAAAAGGGCCAGTTTTTTGAGGCGTGAGAGATCCAACTGAGTTTATTCCCACAATGGCTGTGGGAACCAGAAAAAAAACATCGTTCTTCGTACCTGTGCTGACCTCAAGTTGGATCAGCAACACACTGAGAATGCTGGTTTGAGGACTTATTCTTAAACCAGCATTCTCAGTGTGTCGCTGATTTTGGCAGTGGACCTTGGAGTACGCGGTTCCACACCCAGGTGACGTACTTTACTTCCTCTTCCCAAACAATAGACCTGATTCAGTGAGTAGAGTGCGTAGCACATCACCCAAGGTTCTGTGCCACAATTCTGCCATATCATTTAATTGTGGTGTGTAATGGGTGGTGGTCTGATATTCGATACCTTTAACTTTAAGCTCAGACGTAAGAATCCCAAGGAATCCCCCCCCCCCCCCCCCCCCCCCCCCCCCCCCTCCTCTCCCCTATCAGTTCACATTGTTAAGAGCTCGTATCCCATTTCATGCTCAGAAAGGGCTATCCACTCAATGATATCCTTCTGGGAATTACCCTTTGTTCAACAGGAAGGCCCATAGAAAACGATTGTAATCACCTGTGAGGGTCAAGATATAGAGGGAGCCAAATTGAAGGCACAAGCATGGGTCCAGTGAGATCAGTATGAATCAAGACAAGAGGTGAAGTGTTTTCCCTCATGGAATTAGGAAATGTCTGTTGGTTTCCCTTCCCCTAATAACATTATAGACAGGTGCAGTCTTTGAGACCATGGGTAGTGTCCGTGGGCAAGAGATCAAGTGCAGGAACATGCGTATACATGTTTGTGACTGCATCAGTGCTGAAATGCACCAGTCATCAGTGGATGAGATCCGTGTGATTTGCATCTGTAGCTGTCACAATGTGCACTTGCAGTCGGTGTAAATGTGTTTGTACAAGAGGTAAAAGTGTGAGACTGTAGAGAATGTCAATGTGCAGTGGTCTGTCGGCCAGCAGAGCACCAGCAACATCAATGAGAATGCAGTGTTGCTTTTGTGTTAGCGTGGACCTGTTTGCATTCATGTCTAGCTATCCCCAAGACAACAGATTGAGTTTCAGCTGAGGCACATGAAGCACATCAGTCAGCCAAAACACTCTCCCCAGTGCGTATAGGGCAATTGTGCCCACACCCTCAACCTTCAAGATATCACCCGATCCAGTCTTCACTCCTTCCAGTTATGCACAGCATGCAGAGCAACAGACAGCTAGCAATGCAGAGACATGTGATGCAATGTTGCAATTCAAAACAGAAGAAACACCCATTCATGTATGGGAAGGGCATAGCTTGTGGTGACATGGGTGTGACCTAGCCGCTGACTTGACGGCTGCGACGTGACGGTTGCCTCAGGCAGCTGAGTCTCCATCGGAACTACCCAGCCAAACCTGGGTGGATGTTCCAGGGGCTGCTGAGGCTCGACCATCTCTGCGTACATGCGTTGCGCCCACGCTGGTAGTGTGACTGCTGCTGATGCTGCCACTGACACTGCTGGGGTTGTGGCTGCTGCCATTGGCGCTGCTGTGGTGGCGGCTGCTGCTTCTGCTGATGCTACTACTTTTGCTTTTCGATCATCTGTCTCTGTAATGTAGAGCAGCGGCACCAAAAGTTCCCTGCCTGGTCGTAGAATCTGTACCTTTGTGCTCCATTACCGTGCTTGGGACGCCACCACCACTGGTTGAGTTGCCTCGTCCACAAGTACCATTACCGTTGGCCTAAGTGTATGTCACGTGTGTAGAGGCAGCATCACTCGCCAAAGTGCCTTGGCGTAACTGCGCTGTTGAGGACGTGCCTGCCGCATCATGAGCCTTGCCCTCGAGGATGCCCTTGTGGGTGTGCAGTTGAGCGAAGATGACAGAGAAGTCAACCTTCTCAATCTGTGCCAGTGGACAGCGACGGACGACCTTGCATTGAAAATCCTTGTACTGCTCTCTCAGGTGCAACAATACGACACCCAGCCAAACAAGGATAAAACATGCTGTGCCAGGACCCATGAGAAGGAGCAAATTTTCATCTCCTCATCCCTATGCTCTGCGACCGGTGATCTTGGTTTGGGGAAAAGGGGGCGGATCTTGTCTCCCAAGGTCACGCCACCTTGTTTCGCAGGGTCATGCCTTGCTCCTCTTGAAAGGTAGTGAGGTGCCTCCAAGGCTCATAGGGCCGAGGATCTCCAGTGCGAGAGTCCGCCGGATCTTCACCCTTCCCCCCAAACCGTTAATCATGTGGTGGATGGGAGTGAGAGTGGGGAAGTGCATGACACAATCCATTGAAGGCACACAGTAGGATGTGCACCTCTATAGTGTCTTAGGTTGGGCAAAGGTAGCACGCTTCACGTATATGCTGGATGGTCCAATCTAACAAAAGGTCCTTCTAAGCCAGGAACTCTTTTTTTCCCGATTGTGGGGGGAAACAAATCCTTGTGAGCCAGCCCCAGCAACGCCATGGTGACCAATGTTAAGGTGACTGATGGCGCGTCGCCGGTGTAGGCCAGTGCGTCACCGCTGTCACCGCCATCTACTCTGTTCATTCTCATCCTTGCTTGAATTTCTGCTCACGCTGGCTTCCCTCTGCAACGTGGGGAACGTGAGCGTGGGATGTGTGTCAATCAATGTTGTAGTGTGGGTTCAACAAGATTTTTGGCTGAGATCCGCTGGACCCACTTTGGGCCCAGTTTTTGAATGAGAGCTGTTTTCTCTGAGATTCTGTCTTGGACTGTGTTTGGGATCCTGAGAACAACCCCCAGACCCTTCCCTTGCCTTGACCAGCCTCAAAGTGGCATCCATCCACTGTTTGGGTGGCTCTTGAGGGGAAAATAGGGTGGTGGTGCCATCTTGTGCCCACCAACCCCACCGAAATGTCTCCTTGGCCTAGGTAACAACCTAGGTACAAGGGTGTTCAAGAGTCAAGACTCACAATTCTGGAAGAAATTCGACTCACGAATCTGAATCCAGTGGCGGACTCGGACCCGCGAGTCTTGTGGGAACCTGGACTCAAAATCCTGAGTCCAGAGTGGGACTCGCGAGTCTAAGGTGTGCATGCTGACAAGCCTTCATGCTGGTACATGTTAAACCACGTGAATTGAACATTATTGAATTTTTCACAGTTGCACATGCTACTGTAGTTCTATGTGGTACATGATGTGCTGTTTCTTATGCCCACAAGGCATGTGTAAAGAGACACACCCACGCTTATTGAGTTCAGATTCTTCTCACCCATTGCACCATGTACACATTCATGTATTCAGACGAGGATTCATTGTGCATCTACTAGGACACTCTGATTATTGCACAACAGTTGGTATAACCCATTTTCCTTTTACAAGTGCTCGTTGTAACTTATCAAGAACAACGTTTTGCCTCTTGAAACCAAGCAAGGAGAGTTTCGTTTGTTAAAAAGAATCATGGACAAAGGGAAACAAGATGTAACAGAAAAGTAGTTAAAGTATTGAAATTCAGTCTATGACATTTCTACAGCATCATCATAGTCCCCTTCTCCATCACATCCATTATCCCCCTCATGCTTATCCTCACCATCATCAGTGTCAGTATCACTCTCCTCTCTCTCCTCTCCACCGTCCTGTCCACCCTCGTTCTCCCCTGCAATTCCTCCCTCAGTTTCTGTGGACAGAGCCGTCTTTGCCCCTTTTCTGGCAGCAAGCCTTCTCTTTCCTCTCCACATCCTCTAGCTCCTCTGAAATCTGACTGGAAAGATGCGCAGGGAAGTCTCTGATCTGGGTCGTTGATGTATTTCTTCAATCAAAGAAAATCACGGTAATCTGTGACAGTGGGTGCCTAAAATCTTTCACCACACGCCCTCCAAGCAAGAACATCCTCTCGCTTTGAGTGCTCGTGGCAGGCACAGCTATCAGGTCGAGGACACACATGGAAAAATTCGGATACTACATCTTGTTTTCCTTGTAGAACTTCAAATTTTTGTACTTCTGTCCTGCCTTGATACTCTTCTTCTTACGCAGCAACCTCCTAGTGCAGCGTGTCTGGCACCACAACCATTTCCTTGGCTTCAGGCTTGTCGTACATTTCCTCCATGGGGTCCTCCTGTGCCACCTCCACCATCTTTGCCTCTGCCACTTGCGTCCTTGCTTAGCTACAGCTGCAGGACCAGTACGCTGCTGTTGGCCTCATGCTGCTGCTGCTGCCACTGCTGTACCAGAATCTTCTCTTGCTTCATCCTCTGCTGTTGTATCTGCTGCATCATCTGCTGCAGCCTTTGCTGCTTTCTCAGCCTCTGCTACAGCTTCTGCCTGCCATCTGGCTTGCACCTTGGTAAACTACGGCTTCATGAACTCCGGCACTTTCACTTCAAGCTCCACCACTGACCTGATCCCAAGATCTTCACTAAAAAAGGCATGACCAGAACCACAATCAGCACACGCCCACACCCTGAACCCCAGCACACACCCCAAACCCCAGCCCACACCCACAAAAGTGCTTTCACAAAAAAATATTGGAGCTACCTATTGTTGAGTCACCGCAAACGTTTTTTGTCCCTAGGGGTGGCATGGTGTTAGGACCCTCGGATTATCGCGGTGTTGGAAATGCCAAAGTGCAGATTTGAGACTCACCTCTTGACGCTTGTTTTGCTGCCCCCCCACCCCCTAGGGAAAAAAGTCTCACAATTCATTATTCAAGTCAAAACCTTACAAATCTACTTGTGAATCCTGGATGAGGCTGAGAATCATGAGTTGTAGACTCAAATGTCAACTTTCAGTTTATAGGCTTACTTAGGTATCATGGCGCAGACAGTGTAAGGCTGCTACAAGCCCTGGATTCAGTGACGACAGTGATGGTGGCCTCCCGAGTTCCTTTTGACAGAGAGCAGTCATGATCCATCTCCCTTTTGGTGACTGCAAAGCTATCTCACGGCTTCCAGGCCCGCGCAAGAGCTCAGATACCATGTCAAGAAAAAAACGGTCTGGATTTGGAAGTGTTCAATCAGAATACCATGGAATTCACACCCGAATGGTGTTCTTCCAACTTGTACCAAATGGATTGCAATTATGGTACACCCATTTGGTGAA
>SZWC01004298.1:30016-63245 GCA_023375785.1 Penium margaritaceum
CTGCAAAGCTATCTCACGGCTTCCAGGCCCGCGCAAGAGCTCAGATACCATGTCAAGAAAAAAACGGTCTGGATTTGGAAGTGTTCAATCAGAATACCATGGAATTCACACCCGAATGGTGTTCTTCCAACTTGTACCAAATGGATTGCAATTATGGTACACCCATTTGGTGAACATTTTAAAACAAGCACTTTTGTAGATACAATCCATGTTTGTTGAGACCTTTTACCTTTGCTAACGTACTGAGAAGCGATGTGCTTTGACAGGGAGAAGGGCGGCAGCCTTCGGTTGTGATTTCAGGTAGAAATGAGGGGATGATGGTTGAGACCAATGTCATTTACATTGGAGAATTTTTGTATACAATGATGGAATTTGATGGAAATTACGCATGCCAGACAACCAATGTCGCCTCCTTCAAAGATGAGTGCAATCTTGGAAATGAAGAACAAGTGTGCTCAGCAACCATTTCTAAGGACCTTGGTGCCTCTTACAGACCTACGCGTGGTCATGAACACGTGGTTGCAACCAAGAGGACCAATGTCCGGATCTTGGATTTCAGGTATAAAAAATGTTACAAGGAGATACCACCTCAGTAGCAATCCCTCGGAAGAAATCATGTCTGAATGACATGGAAAGTGTTGTGTGGAGTTGGACAGTTTTTGCAGGAAAATCTGGTTAATTAGTTGCTGGGACGCTCCTTTCAAAGGAGGAGGAGACGTCACCGCAATAGCTTGTTGAACACGTTCCACACAAAATATGGGGAAATGCATCCTATATACCCTCTTCCAAACTGGCAAGACATTGTTGACAGTGTACGTCCCAAAAGGCATCGACTATGCCACTGATACACATGTATGATAAGTCTTTGGTGAAGGCTCACAAACACTTGTGAAGAACGTACAAGGATTTTATGTGTCTCATCTTGGTAAGAGCCAAGGGATCATACAATTAACACTGGATGTTGTACGCAAATGACCATAATCACAAAAACCACAAGTGTGTGGTTAATTGTGTGTGAACACGACACAACCGTATTGTGGATGACAAGAGCTTACACATGTGATCTTGTTTGCACTTCCTGTTGCATGGTCTACATCATGAAGTACGGGATGATCAAACCTCCGCGAGCGAAGACAGTCCGGGATGGTTCAGTGCAAAGGGGGAGAAATTCAGCGTACGAACCATTTGTGCGGCAAAAGATTATTGTTAAAGAATAATCGATCACTTTGGATACTTGAAGCTTGAGTTTTGAGGAAGCCTAGAAAAACAAGCATGGGCTAGATTCTAGTTTGAATCTAGCCCGAAAGATACCTCATGGTTGGATTTGAGAGAAGAGGAGTCTTGCAATGGAAAATCCATTGTAGCACTCCTCCACTCATAAGGAGCGCTAGGGTCCTGTTCCCATGTGGAGTTGCCACATTTGATGAGTAGAATTAGGATACATGATTTACATCATTGCCCTATGATGACCCGTCCGTTCTGCGTACGGAGCGTCTCAACCAAAATAGCTGAGACGACCATTCACGTGCTTTCCTTGAACCACACTTTCTGAGGGCCTACATTTTGGTTCAGAATTTAGTCGCAAAACAACCCACAGCTGTTTAATTGTCATCAGAGTCAGGTTTTACAAATGATCTCAGATATCAGTTGTCTGTTTGTTGGATCTAGCTATGGAGCTATGCCATCAGAGTCAGGTTTTTCTTTGCACTCCCGGCCGGGGATTAAGCTCAACCAGAGCTTATTGTAATGGCTGATGGCCGTGAGCAAATGCCTCCCGAACGGCAGCTACATGCCCTCGACGACTTGGTGAAGACAACAAGAACCCGCCGACAGGCCAGTCGATAGCCCCCACTGTCCCATCGGTTGCCTCCTAACCAAAAATGGCAAAAGAAAGAGAATGGGACCCTACTCTCCTCTCTTTCTAAAGGGGGATAAAGGGGGTGGTCATGTCCCCTCCCTCACCCGGTAGGCTGCGACGATGCCAAAGAGGGGGAGCAAGAGAGGTAATTCCCACTTCCTTGCTGAGATGATGCTCCCCTCTCCCTCTCTCCTCAAGCTTCCTCTCCCCGATTGAGGGGGTGGTCATGCCCCCTCCCCTATTCCTCTCCCATCTAACAACTCCAAGGAGAAAGAGGGGAAGATCTTCCCTCTTCCCTTTCCTCCTCTAAAGTTGGGGTATGCGAAGTGGTTTTGGGAGTCGGCCGCGATTGGACTGCCGGTAGAAAACCTGCTGGAATGAGCAACAAGAGTACGTCTGGTGAATCATCCTCAGAGGACTGCCGAGTTGCTCCGGTAGATAATCCACCGGAAGTCAGTAGTACAGGTAGGGGACTTGGCCAAAACCATGGCTCGGATTATGAAACTCAGTAGTACAGTTTGTTACTCAGGGACGGTCAAAGTTCAGACTGTAGGTCCGCGGACAGGTCCAATCCCCATCACCAAACTCGAGAGTTACCTCATCAAAATGCACTCCAAAAGCACAGGGGCCACTGCCACAACGTCTAGGAACATCTGTGACCCCAGAAAGACATCTTTATGGGTCCTTGATGTGCGAGGGCGCTTTGACGGATGGGCATCAAAATCACCGCTAACTGAGTGGCTGGATTGGTGTGCCGCACTTTGGCTGACATAGCTGGAGCTATGGTTAGCCAAATCTCGTACGGTTTGGTGCGTTACGAAGCTTGAGACTCATCCTACAACTTGTCAGGTCATTTCCATGTCTAAAAACTAATGAGAAATGCTGTTATTGTCTTTGCAAAAGTGACTCTGTCACAATCATGTCCAACTCCCACAAACATAGTGTGAGACGATGAGAAAACTCATGCTTAGACTTAGAACTCACACAAAACACAGCCGTGAACTCAGAGAAGACCTTTCAAGCCACGTGAGAACTACTACCATACAGTTTTATGACAAAGGGTCATGGGTCCACGGCCCTGACCAGTCTTCACATTGCTCACAACTTTCGCGGCGGATGGAATTGTCACTGCGGACGATTTCGCCGTAAAAACTCTGAGGAATCGGAGTGGAAGATTGCACACATGGCACAAAAGGAGACGCAACCCATCCAGAAGTATGCAGGTGGTCCTAGGTTTGGGCTATGGAGGTAGCACCTTGTGCTCCACCTCGCGCATAAGGGGCTACTGGAATTCATGAAGGGAACGGAAGTCCTTGATGAAGCGATAGCGACGGAAGCGTTAAAAGAGGTCTTCACAAAGAAGAACACAGAGGCACTCATGCTGCTGGTGTGTGGTACGCTTGAGTCACAATGAGGCTACTTCCAAGGCTGCACAATGGCAGCCGAAGCTTGGCAAAAAATCTGCATCATCCATCAATCCAAGTCACTTGCAAAAAAAATATTTGCAATGAAGCGACTCCTTCTGGTAAGAATCGAGGAGGGAGATGATGTCATAACCGCCATGCAGCAGATTGAGTCATTTTCCTCACAGTGCAACAATAAAAGATGGAAGATGGAAATGCAACTGGAGGCAATGGCCCTTCTCATGGCCTTTCTTGACAGTTGGAGCCCTCTCATCACTGTCTTGGCAGGATGGACAGAGGACACGCTCACCTATGGTTTGTTTGCAGAGTACATCCATAGTGAGGCACAGCGACAGAGCCATGGGGAGTCTTTTTCTTCCTTATTAGACCTTGTCACCAAAACGTGTGGTGGCAGAAGTGGGGGCAAAGGAGGTGGCGGACATGGTAGTGGCAAGAAGGGCGCCAAGAAGGGTATGTACTGCAAGTGAGACAAGGAGGCAAAGGCCTATGGCAAGGATCCCAAAGGCAAGAATGCGCTTCTCAACGGCACTTAGAACCCCTTTCTCAGGAAGGCTAATTGGCGATGCCTTGATTCCAGAGCGGAGGAACACACCTAGGTCGAGAAGGTCAGGTTCATCAACTACACCAAGTCCGACAAGTCCATGGTGGTCGCGAACGACAAGGTACTGGCGGCTGGTAAAGGAGACGTTGACGTGGAGGTAGTGGTTGGTGGAAAGTGGGTGCAGCGTACCATCAAGGACGAGTAGCATGGACCTGGCTTGACTGACATTCTAAGTGTCAGCCGCTTGATGGACAACAGGTATGAGGTTCTCTTCAAGAGAAGAGGACACCTGTACGGATAAATGGTGGCAGCAAGATTGTGTTGGAGGCTAAGCACAAGGGAGGCCTCCACATCGTGGAGACCAAAGTGATCCCTGCAGCAACAGATTCAACAAAATTGCAGGAATACACCGTCAACCTGGTGAAAGGAGAGGGAGCTGATATGAAGCTCTGGCAGCAACAACTGGGGAATTCCTCACCAGCACTTGTAAAGGAGATGACGAAGTGCAAACTAGTACACGGCCTCTTCACTCACGGTGCAGAAGAGGTGACAGATGCAGGAAATCACAGAAAGTGTGAGCCTTGTACTTTGGACAAGGCATGGCGTGAACCGTTCAACAAGAACGTGAATAACACCTTGGACCTGCTGGAGGTCATGCACAGAAACGTGTGCGGATAATTCAAAACAGTGTCAAAGAGTGGCACACGCAACTTTGTCACCTTCATAGATGACTACAACAGAAAAATCTATGTGTACTTCATGAAGCAGAAAGGCAAAACATGGACTGGCTGAAGGAGTATGGTTCCACAGTGGAGACATTGACTGGCCAGAAGGTCAGAGCGCTACACAGTGACAACGCCCGAGAGTACGTGGGCTATAGCGGGTGGCTAAATCAGCAGGACATAAAATGGGAACAAACAACACCATATTTGCCCCATTCTATTGGCATGGCAGAGTAGACAAATGAGACGCTCCTCAACATGGTAAGGAATGCGTGCGGAATCATCGCGAAGCTTCTGGGTGGAAGCTGTGCATACGGCAAGCTACACGATCAACCTCACCCCGACAATGGTGTTGAAGGAGAAAAGCGGCTGGAAGACGCCGAAAGAGGTTTGGAGCGGGTGCAAGCCAAATGTGGCACACTTAAAAGTGTTTGGGTACAAGGCGCATGCAATGGTGCCAGCTATGCAACGGGACGGCAGCAAGCTGGAGCTGCGGGGAAAGCCNGTGCGGAATCATCGCGAAGCTTCTGGGTGGAAGCTGTGCATACGGCAAGCTACACGATCAACCTCACCCCGACAATGGTGTTGAAGGAGAAAAGCGGCTGGAAGACGCCGAAAGAGGTTTGGAGCGGGTGCAAGCCAAATGTGGCACACTTAAAAGTGTTTGGGTACAAGGCGCATGCAATGGTGCCAGCTATGCAACGGGACGGCAGCAAGCTGGAGCTGCGGGGAAAGCCATACCTTTTCCTTGGCTATGAGAATGCGCACATGGCGTACTGGCTCTACGACATGCGCAAGGAATTCCATGTTAACCGTTTAAGAAAAAGTTTGAAATGGTGAATCATTTTGTGGTCAAACACCAGTGTGTGGTCAAGTTGACCATGGGTTTCGAATAAAAAATCTAAAAGCTTTGGTTGAGCTCTTCAAAATACTGGCAGTCCTTACGTTCATTGACATGCATTGAGACAAGTTATTGATTCCAAATAAAGTAATAAATGCACCGTATGTATTGTGACCACTCAATGACTCACCTACTTATCGCAAAAACACAAAATGTGAAGACTGCACAAAATGAGTGTCGATTTCACGGTTACTCGGGCGTTGACCACTTCATTGAAAAAAGTGCCAATTACACTATGGGCAACAACACAAGGGCTGGTTGCCGAAAGTTTTCTAGTGTTGAACACACCGCTGAAAAAGTGCCAGTTGCACTTTATGCCCAAAGCATCTGTGATGGTGGTGCCGAACGCAGTGCAAATGATAAATGGAGATATGACCAAAGCAAATGCTGATTGATTATCCACGTGGGTTTCAATTTTATCAAGGATACTGGATAAGTCATTTGTGAGTGGATTTGGACAAAACAAGAATGTGAGCTTCGATCACACTCAACACACACGCAATGGTACAAATCACCGCATGATGATGGATTGACAAGTGCCGGTTGGACCAGGAACATGACCAACATAGGAAATGCAATAGTAGCATGCACACGAGTGTCAAATGTACGATTACCATGGTATTGAATGCACAGCCAAGGAGTGCGTGAAAACGATGACACAAGTGCTAAATGTACCTTTGTCACAAACTCCGACTGCATGATTGATGAACGCTAAGGGCTACACTTCTTTATGGGTGCCAAATGCACCATTGGTACGAGTGCCGAATGCACTACAACCTTGAGTTCCGGTTGGACTAGCCATGTTAGTGTCAATGGTACAACACATGTCAAAAGATGCCGATTGCACCAATAACATGGGTGTTGATCACACCTCATTGTATCGACTAGCAAGAACTGGCCAACTCATTGCCTTGTCATACTAGTCTGCGATAGACCACCAGACAAAAGCATAAGATACAAGCGTGGAGTGGTTCTACAAGCAAGTGGGTCAAACGCGTTATTGGAAGTGCCAGAAACACATTGTTTCTGAGGCATCCTGACAAAGTCGAGGATGGTCATTCCGTTGGATTCTCTAGATAGAGAACCAACAGGCATATCTAGAGACAATCACAGATGGTTGTGGCAATCAGATGTATGCCCGAACGGCGTAACAAGAACATTGCAAACTTAGTCGTCGCCGATAGTGAAGACCATTTGAAGTTCAAAACTTGACCTTTGCCAATAGCAATATGGACAGATAATTCCGAAAGAAGTACGAAAAGAAATCATACGAATAAACTACATGTGTGAAAAGGAAGATTTCTTTGAATTTAGACCATGCCACAGGTGGACGAACTCCTCTATATGCATAGATGGAACATGCTACAAAAGCCCAGTTGGTTGAGCACTAGTTCCACAACATGCACAGCTTGCATGACCATAAGAGGTTGGCACGCATGACCAAGTGCCACAGACAACCCGCTTTTCAATGCATGAAAGCATGCGATTCATACCATTGTACTGAAATCAGGTGAAGTTGGATACACGGCATGCATGGATAACGTGCACACCATGAACAAAATCCTTGTCCACTAGCTATTGATGCGTCGAACACGACATCAAGTAATGAATGAGTTGGACAGAAAAATGATCAGAACAGTTTTGGTGACATTTGATGAAGGTGACAATATCAACTAATGATGTTGTGGATAAAAATTGTGACACCATTTCACCAAAGAGGTGGTTTGGTGAGCATATGACGTGTCCTAAAACAGTCACGAATTCCATTTTGCTAGAATTTTCAAAGAAAATGTGATCTCTTGATGACAAATTCCGTGTCATGACTATGTCATGAGGTTGTTGAACAGACCTGGTGTGTGAGTACGCTGACTTTGACCCTGGATGATTGACATCATCTTGTCTGTACACAGTGTGTCCTGGATGCATCAGTTCATTTTGGAGGTTTTGTGCATCATTAGTCCTGGCCGAAACAAACATTGATCCATGACTGAATATGTCAAGGATAACATCCTTGAATAAATACTCAATGCAGAAACCATTGAAATCCGATCAATCGGTGAGTGATGGATAGAAATTGTGGTACCGGATGGGTATTGACTATGAAAAGGTACGTCAGTGTACTGGCAACCCTGTTCAAAAGACAATTATGATTGTTGGTGGCGGGCTGTTCATGCGCTAGAGAGGGACACATAATCTTCTAAGGGTCTTCAACAATTGAAGATGCCGTAGTGCAGTGGTCAAAGACCATAACAGTCACTTTCTAGCATATGACGAGATTGATCTAATGTCAAGTGTGAACATACTTGAAGGTGACACCTTCAGTCTATCGGTACTCAATGAGTGAACATGTTATGGAAATTGATAGGAAAAAATGTGTGAATCGATGTCGGTGACATGAGTTCATCAACAGTTCTATGAGAACTATATTTCAGAGAAAAGGAGGGATACTCCTTTTCTACTAATGGATTTTCATAGTACTATGACGATGTCATAGGTTTTTACAGACTAACTACAACATACATGGGATTAAGTCAAGGTCTGGGTTTTACATCCAGAGCCTATGACCGTGGAAACCACTTAAATGCCGATAGCTTTATGCTAATAGTTTATTAGCACACACATCTTGGTGGTCTGACCGACCACATAATGAGTCATAATCAACATTGAGACAAAAGAATGACTAATGTGTCAAAAAAAAATGTTTATGTGAAAGGACTCTTCAAGATGGGCCTGGAGAAACTGTCCCTAAGATTTTGTGGGATCAAATGGCTCACAAAGTGCCGGTCAAATCTAGGGTTCACTTGAGAGTTGAAGATTTCTCTTGGTGGTTGCTGCTTCGCGTGCACGGTAATTCGGAAGCTCCTCCATCGCCATGTTGAGTTTGAGCAGATGGAAGTTGAGGCTCTTGAGTCCCAAAAATCTCTAGTATAGATCTTTATGAATTCGAGTTTGTCGCTAAATGCCTCCCACCGCACCAGGGATTGACCCGATGGGCAGTGGCAGAGGCAAAGGATTTGTCAAGCCCGAGGGATGCATCACCGGGTTGGCCGTCGGGCTCATTGGCGCTGTGCCATTAACTTTGAAGGTTGGCGATGTTTTCTGGTTATTCTGGAGAGCATTGGTGTTCATGTGCTGCTCATTCTCCATTGCAAGAGTGTTCACCAGGGACTGCTATTCGTTGTCGAGTGTGCTTGCTCCATTCATCATTGTTGTTGCAATGTCTGTGATCTTCTGAATGGTGGAGATGAGTTGAAGACTCATGCAAGGTTGACACCAGGTAGTTAATGTTTCGATAGCCCCTCCTGAATCATTTTTCTCTGATATCAAGTGTTACGCGGAGCAGAACATAGGTGGTTCACAAGGATGAGGTGCGGGATAACAGATGAGATGAGGAATCGGGACAATTGGATAGGTTTTAGTAAGCAATAAGTGTACTTCAATGACAAGTGAAGAGTGTATCAAGCACATATGTACACTTATTAGAATCAGAATGAGACATATGTTGGGTCCTCTGCGCTCGGGCCAAGCGATGCGTGCAAGGTTGCGCCATGAGTGGCTGCTTTGAGAAGCTCCACCAAGAAGTCAGGGGGCTGAAAGAACATTGAGCCACGGTTTCATGAATCCCACAATTGCTGAGAAGTCGACAGAAAAGTATAAAAGTATCGATGTGGTTTGCGATACTTCTGTCAGCCTTTCTGGAAGGTGATTGAAGTTGTCAGACATTTCTGGAACAAAACTCCGAAGTCAGGGAAGATGGCCAAGACCCTCTCAGCCAAAATCCAGAGGTCGTTGTGCGGTGGGCCAAGCATGCAATGACAAAAAATCCCAAGCGTGGAGTAAGGGACTCATATACGTCACAGACGTAACACCAAGGACCCAACAGATGCTCCATTGTGATTCTCGTCATTTTATGTATGTGCTTGACACACTCAACTCTTTTCATCACATTACACTCACTCTTTTATAGATGTTATCCATCATTCCAATTCCTCAAATTGTCTATTGTCCCGCTCATCTCTGTGAACCACCTACTTTCTACTTAGTGTAACGGTAACAGACATGGATTTTTCATTTATAATAGGGTGCACGTAGGGATTATCCACAAGCTTTGGATGATTGTATGTCCTACCCGGAAATTGGAAGAATAACGTCATCTTATTTGGTGCTCAATAGAATAAGACTCCCCTACATGCTATCTTGATAACATTTACATTCATCCAAGAACAGCAAGAAAAAAAGCATTTTGATGTTGCATGAAATGTAGTGTCAACATGTTGATGTGGAATTGGTTTTTTTTAACACTAAAAAATCCCTCTTTCAAGGGGTTTGTGAATGTTCTAGGGAGGGGGGGGGGGNCCCAGTAGGAGCCCGCACAAACTAAAAACCCAAAACCTTGAGTGTAACTTGAGATAGGGCTTGTAGGTAATGGTGGGTTTCTGGCTTAAGCCTCCTAGTATGCAAGTGGGATTCACGCTAGAGCCTTGGCAGTGGCAAAGTCAAGGAGTTAGAAGAAACCCTTGAGACAGTGACGAGAGTCAACATGAAAGTGAGAGAAACAAGGCAGCGAGGTGATAGCATCCAGTCGACTGGGCCACCCACGCAAAACGCTAGTTGTGGGGCCCGGCCGCCACCTGGGGTTGAACCAAAACGGTCAGCTATATCCCGTCGTGTTTTTCCTACACTTCCGTACAACTGAGAGTGTGGCCCGTAGGATTAGCAACCCGGAGCTTAACACCAACACTCCTGTCTAGGCATGCATATCAATACAAAGATAATGAAATCGACTATGAGCATACGTGGATGCATGTGTCTTAGTATGTGACTCTCTTATTTTTTCCAAGAAAATGCTAATCACACCATGCTGAAACTGGCAGTCCTGGTCTCAAGAACAACTGAACATGATGTAGCTCGCGTTGATCTTGCACCCGGCTGAGATGCCTGGAATGCATAGTCCACCATGTGTGCACATGGAGCTTCACAACAGTTGAGTCACCTCCTGTGATGGTGTGTGTATGTGGAGAGAGCCAAGAGGTCACTTGCCTGTATTGCAGTCACAACCATCACTCTCCCAAGATCCACAGACAAACACCCCACGCACCACTGAGAATAGAGCAACATGCAGCCACATCACTGACACGAGGACAAGGAATGTGCACATCAACCAGGGGCACCTCGGGCACGCGGTACACCAATAGCATGCACAACAGCCTTGAACATCCCAATGATGAGAGCCTTGGTGAGAAAGTCTGCACACTGTTGACGAGTGTCGACCTAGATAACATGAACTTCCCTAGCAGCTATGCTCTCCCGTACAAAAGTGGTGCTTAATGCTGATGTGCTCAGTGCACCAGTGATGCATGTTGTAATGCTTGGCAATTGCCTTGGTGCTTTGATTTTTGTAGCGTAGCGTGATGAAACAGATGGGTACAGAAAGCTTTTGCAGCAGGCGGGAAAACCACACACTCTCACACATACCTGCACCAAGTGCTGTGTACTCTGCATCACTGGAGCTTCGTGCAACACATACATCCCTGTTTTCTACTCATCCAAGAGACAGCAGTTCCACCAACATGAAAGATATAGCCAGTGTAACTGCGAGCCTCTTTGTCATGAGCCCATTCACTATCAGTGTATCCATGAATGACCACAGCGGGTTGTGCTCTGTAGCACAGTCCAACACGTGCGGTATATAGCGCATAGCAAACAACACGTAGCATTGCCTTGAGATGTCTCTGACAATGCTTCAGGGAGAACTGAGCCAGGAAGTTGACCGAGAAGGTCACATCCGCTCGAGTGGTGGTGGCAAGGTACAATAGAGATTCGATCACACAGAGATAGTCAGTGACGTCGAAAAGCTCCCCCAGCTGGGATGAATGGAGTGACTTCATCAGGCACTAGCCTGCTGGAGTCATCGGTGTGGACCGAGTGAGGGTTTCAGTTAGAGAGGGGACAAAGTATTCCTCCTGGCTGCGTACGTAGGCAGCCTGGTGTACGTGCAATGAGCGATGCTAGCAGTTGCGCTCAAGCTCCATGTCGAGGAACACTCAAGCTGGACCCAGATCCTTGTACGTGGACTACCAATGAGACTTTACTAAGTGGAGAGCAGTAGGACAAGGTGAAGCAATGAGGTGGTTGTCGACATAGACCAAAATAGCCACAAGGGGCTCCGAGGGTGCGCTCAGGAAGAGTGCCCGATCCATGCTGCTATATGGGTAACCACCTTTCTTGAAAGTGGAGGAGATCTCCATGTTCAAGCAGCGGGACGACTGCTTGAGCCCGTAGAGGGCGTTACCTAGCCGCCAAATCTTATTTGTGCTATTAGTGAACCTGGGAGGCTGCACCATATAAATCTCCTCATCTAATCGTCCATGCAAGAATGCATTGTTGACGTCCATTTGCTCCAATTCTCAGTCATGCTGGGCGGCTAGGCTCAAGAGAGCACGTAAGGTGGAGTACCGTCCGACTAGAGCAAATGTCTCATCAAAGTAAACGCGTGGAACCTAAGAGAATACCGTGGCTGTGAGTCTACCTTTGTACCTGTTGATCTTGCCATCGGGATTTAGGTTTTGCTCGCAAACCAAGCAGACTGAAACAACTTTGTGGCCTGCTGGGAGATTGAGAATTTTGAAGACCCCATGTTGCCCAAGGGCGATCAGCTCCTCTTGCATGGCCTTCTCCCAGATGTCAGCATCAACTGCCTCACGAGCCTGCCTGACAATGGTGGGTTCAGGAGGAAATGAAGGCAGCCCGCACACTGCAAAACAGGCGATGACATAGCCAGCAATAGAAGCCTTGAGGGCACTGTGGAACTCGTAAGATACGAGCGCATATCCCAGATCCAAGTTAGCATGCACGACGCTGATGTTCAAACCCAATGCATCCAGACCAGTGGGTCTGGTGTTGGAGCAAGTGTGACGTTGAGAGGGTTGGGAGGATTGAGAAGCAGAGTGTTGAGGGAGTGATTGAAGTCGCCCTCGCTGTGTGTGTAGCTCTGGGCCAAGAGGAGGAACCAGAGAGGCAGGAGGAGTTTTTGTCACACCAACAAACACTGAGGCCTGCGGAGCAGGTGTCAGAGATGAGTCAGGAGTGACATGTGAAGGTGACTGCAAAAAAGATACAATAGGGGAATGTGTCGGAGCTGTCAGAAACTGTCCCCGGGTGGTGGCAGTTCCAACATGGCCTAAAGGATCTTCACTTTTTCGGTTCTCTGTTTTGTGCGAGTTCTGAGTCTAAGCGTGAGCTTTCTGGTCGCCTTACGCTATGTTGTTTCTAGGATTTGGACAGAGTTGCAGGACAGTCACTTTTGCAATGGGAATAATGCAATTTTGCATTAGTTTTTGGGCATGGACTTGAACTGACGAGTTGTAGGGCCAGTCTCAAGCTTCCCAATGCACCAAACTGCGTGTGATTTGATTAGCAGTAGCTCCCGATATGTCTGCCAAAGCGCGGCACACCAATCCAGCTGCTCACTTAGCGGCATGTGTGGTGCCAGCCCGTCAAAGCGCCCTCACACATCAAGGACCTATCAAAACAACTTCCCGAAGGCGTAGATGTCCCTTCACATCGTGGTGGTTCCCCCTGTGCTTTTGGGTTGCATTTCAATGAGTTGATCATCGAGTTTAGTGATGGAGATTGATGTGGTTCAGAATCTGTCCGCGGACCTGCAGTCGGACTTTTGACGAAGTCCCCAAGTAACAAACTGTATTACTAAGTTCCAGACTCCGAGCCAGGATTTTGGCTAAGTCCCTCAGAAACAACCTGTACTACTGGTTATGGTCAATCTTATCCACTGGACGCCTCGGCAGTCTTCCGAGGCTAAAACACCAGATGTACATTTGTTACATGTTCCGGTGAAATTTCCACCGGTAGTCGGACCGCAGCCGACTCCCAGAGCCGCCGCACACACCCCAAATTCGGAAGCCCATATCTCCCTCGTTACTTGTCCGATTTTGGTGAAACAAATGTTACTGGACTCTGCAACTCGTGAAATGTGAGGAACTTGAATGATTTGAAGAACTTCTCAGGTAGCTAGATTAATGCAAGAATTTCCCCCCTCCAGTGGCTTGTGGACGCCTTTTGACGTTGCCTCGGGCATGCTAAGGGGAAAAAACACAACAGGAGCGTCGATGGGCGCTGGCGTGGATGCAAAGGACGCGGAGGGAGATGGGACCGGTGACAGGTCCGGGGAGGTGCCGGTTGGTGAACCAGATGGTGGACTGGGGGAGACACCAGTGGGGGAAAGGATAGGCAAAAATGAGAGGAAGAGGGACCAGAGGCGGGAGCCGGAGTGGTGGAAGAAGAAGGGGTCCCTGCGAGACCGGAGGTGGAGACAGACCCATCCCTCCCAAGACAACAAAGCAAGGACAGGGAAGATGATGGAGCGGCACAGGAAAAGTTGTGAGAAAAGACATCCTTGAAGAAGAGAGTGTTGTGTGCCTCAACGATGCAGCCACGGTCAGGGTCCCAGAAGTGCCACGCTTTGGACATGGCAGAGACACCAAGGAAGATGCACAGACGTGTACGAGGACCGAGTTTGCTGTCTCAAAGGTCCTTGAGAAGCCAGATGGCAAAAAAACAATCCCATACCTGAGCAAGACACAGGTCAGCACAACGGCCAAACCAACACTCAAAAGGGGTCATGTGACAAGGGAGAAGACTGTGGAGGACATGGCTCCAAAACCAAGTCATGTAAGGCATGGCCTTAAACAAGAAGAGAGGAGGGAGGTCAGAAGAGGTGAGAAGGGTGCGGTCACCGTCATCTAGTTTCTAGTTCCAACGTTTAGAGACGCCATTCTGCTCGCATGTATAGTGAGATAGGGTGCAGTGGGTCCATGCGAGACCGGCATAGGTGTAAAGGAGGGAACACAAAACAAGAAATCAGAGTGGGTGCCCTATACCAAGAGGCGGCCACAAGTGCGATGAGAAACAGGGGCAATGCCACGGCTAGAGGAGAATTCCATGCCCTGGTCATCGAGTGTCGTGATAGACAGAAAAATCAACTCAAGAGAGGGAACGTACAGCACATTGGGTAAGAATAGTCCTCCCATGGGTCCGACAAAGCGGATGACCCCAATGCCCTGAATAGGAAGGAGTTGGCTGGAGCCTATGCGATCAAAGCGAACATAGCTAAAATGACCAAGGAAAACAAACGAGGAGAGTGATGAGGTCATGTGGTGGGTGGCTCCAGAGTCGAGGATCCAAAAGCCACCTGACATGCGAACAAAGGCAGGGACACAAATGACAGTGGCAATGGCAGAGTACGGTGAAAGTCACTGACCACAGGCAGCAAGACAACAAGGCAAATAAACAGATTGCCTCTCCTCAATCCACGGGACATTGATGGGCAGACACACCTAAACATGACCAGACGGAGAACCACGCAGAGCCCCATCAATGGCAGATCCAAGACACTCTGACCCCGAATATCCACTCTCACCTCCCTGATCACGAAGATGATGCTGATGGAAGGTGTGGAAGAGGGCGGCATCCAAGTGGTGGTCATCCTCAGACGGGTCAGGGGCGATGACAACACCGGAGGAGGGGCGTCGAGATGGGTAGACAGGAGAGGCCAAGGCAGGAGGAAAGCAAGGCCCGTAAGGAGGACCATAGTAGACTGGCCCCCCGTACCCTGGGGCCCATCCCCAAGGGTAAGGTAGCGGGGGTGGCACTGCAGCGGTGCTCTAGGCTGCAGCATCGGTGAGCACAGATTGTCTGCGGCTGGTTGGGGCTGTAAAGGTGGTGGCACGTGCGGAGCTCCCAGAGCTGCTTATGGAACGCGCCGTGTTTCCTCATCGCAGATGTGAGACGTGCATTGTCAGGTGGTGCTGGACACTTTGGCAGAGAGTGGCCAGTAGCGCCATAGTTCCAGCAGGTGACGGAGTTGGAGGATGGCGTGGAAGGGGAGGGGCTGTTAGACCCCTTCCCTTTCCCACGTCTGGTCTGCCCACCAGCACCAGATCCATGGCGACCCTTGCCTTTTCCACGACCACGGCCACTCCGCCGCATCTCAACTGAGAAGCGTGGTGGCCAATGTGGAGGATGATGATGATCAAGACGATGAGGACAATGAGGTAAAGTAGGCAGACGAGGAAGGAAGGGCAGTGATAGCAGCTGCAACTTTTACATGGTGGGTGTGTTTGTTTTGCAATCACTCCACCATTCTGTGAGACGCAGGGTGGTGAACCCCCAAAGGGCACCAATACCGGGTGGAGCGTTAGCAGGGGTGGACTCAGCTACTGGATGCTCATTCAAATCCAGACTGCCGCCTGATGTATCATTGATCCGCGCATTTATCAATCAAGTTCCTACTTCCACTCCCGCTTCCTATCTGAGATCCGCCCCCCATCTAAGGAACAGGAAGAGTGCTCTCCGGGGAGGCATTCCGCGGAGGACGAAGTCTTCTCCTCCGAGTGAGTGTGCATGTCCTAGTGGTCGCTCCACTTCTGATCTTGGGTCCAACAAGGATTCCACTAGGAACCATCACCACCAAGGAACGCGAGAAGGGTGAAGGATGCTGCCGGCGACGTCGCGGCCTTGCGCACAGCCACGGAACGGGGTTCCGCGGGCGGAGGAGTCAGAGGCCACGAGGTGGCGGACTCTCGTGCCGGCAGGGAGAGAGTCGCGGAGTACTACCCACGCGCGGGTCCTGTTGGTGGGAGGCATCCGCGGAAGACCAGGAGAGGCAGCGGAGGACCAGTGAACAATTGCACCGCGGAACCGCGGAACGGCAGAAACGCGGAGCAGACCCGGCGCGGAACCAGGGAGCGCGGAAGGAGAGCACTGCGCGGCAAANGCCACGGAACGGGGTTCCGCGGACGGAGGAGTCAGAGGCCACGAGGTGGCAGACTCTCGTGCCGGCAGGGAGAGAGTCGCGGAGCACTACCCACGCGCGGGTCCTGTTGGTGGGAGGCATCCGCGGAAGACCAGGAGAGGCAGCGGAGGACCAGTGAACAATTGCACCGCGGAACCGCGGAACGGCAGAAACGCGGAGCAGACCCGGCGCGGAACCAGGGAGCGCGGAAGGAGAGCACTGCGCGGCAAAATTGGGGGTATCAACAATACCATGAACCAAAGCCCTAATCTAATCCCCCTTTTGTTCCAGCCAATGTTGAGTCTGCTCATGCTTTCTGTGCTCTCATCTGTGCTAGAACCGGTGATCCAACTGATCAGGTCCTACAACGCCGACACAGCATGTCGCACACCTGCTGATTCCATTGGCAGTTACGCCCTCATGTAATACTGCACCACTTTCACAAGCAACGCAGCACAGAGTGTCCTCACAGTCCAGCTCAACATGCTCTCTATGCGTGTTGATAAGACTGTGGATGCCTATTTGGCTCGTAGTCTCTCTCTACTGCATGACTTGGGCAAGTCGACACATGGACAGCTCCCTGCAGTTGTGTCTATTGTCAACGACCTCATCTCCAAGCTATCCAAAATCTTCAGGGAGGTGAAGGCCATAGAGATGGAGCATCCAGTAGCTCGCTGGTCACCCATGATCTTCTCCAGCGGCTCGCCGATGGGGGAGGGTTGGAACAGCGGCTGGTCCCGTGGTGCGAGCAAGCGCGTAAAACCACACCTTGGTCGCGGTGGCAAGAGCGGCAGTATGTCTCCACCTCCCCGCTCTCTCGTTGATATCTTGCGGAGCACTCCTGATGCACATACAGCTGGCACCGCGACCAAGGTGTGGTCCAGTGCTGCACCACTTCCTTGATGAGAGCCGCCAGATTCGGCACATGGATGATGGGCGTCACGCGGTCCTTCAGCGCCTGCGTGCCGGTGTGGTGATGGCGGTGGTAGGCCTCCACCACTGCCCTCTGCAGCATGGGCGGGGGCACCCACAAGACGCGCGGAGTTAGTCTCTAGAGGCAGCCATCTTCCCACGCATAATGCTCGCACAGACGGGCCAGGTCATCCTTCTTCCTCCGGTCGAACTCCACGCCCAGCCGTGTTTCCAGATCCGCGTACACCTTCTGCGCCTCCGCATCCTACTGCTCCTTGCTGCTGGCGCGGAGAAGGATGTGGGCGGTCAGCCAGATCCACCAGTCCTGCGTCTCCATGGGCCCCTTCCTCCCCGCTTTTTCTGCCCTCGCTTCCCCCGGCTTTCATTTTGTCTCCGGCACTCTTGCCGGGAGTCCGCGCGCTCGCCCCCCATCCTGCTCCGCCTTCATCGCCTCAAACTTCTTGCGGTTGTCCTCGTCGTAGACTGGCGGCTCTCTGTCCCAGGAGTCGGGTGCAGGGAACAGTCGAAGGATTCCAACCGCTCAAAGTTCCCCTTCGTCCCACTGGTCTCCCAGCCTTGTCTCAGTGGGGCCACTCGGTTGTCTGCCACGTCCGCCAACGCGGTGCAGATCAATCACCTCCTCCCTTCTCTGCGGGGCCGCTCCTGGGGCCCGTAGTAGTCCCTGGCTGCGTGTGATGGGCTGCTCCTCTTCTGAATCTCCTGGTGATTCACTGATCTCGGAGACCACCATCATCGCCGCCTCTTTCTCCGTGCGTCCTCTCTTTTCTGCCCCCTTGCGGATAGCTGCTGCAGCAGTTTCTCCCAAGACAGGCCACAGTGAGGCCGGCACCATTTCCACCAGCATCTAGACCTTGCGGAAGACTGCCATCAGGAGCTCTACTGCTTGCGCAGCCTCCCATTGGGCTTGCGCCAACTGCTCCGGAGAAACACTGGAGCTGGAGCCTTTGTGTGTTCGAGGCTGTTTCTCCCTCCGTGGCTCCGCGGTCGCTGCCTCATCCGCTTTCCGCTTTCCTTTTGAGGCGGGAATAGTTTCCTCCGGGAAATTCTGCTCGAGCTCTTTGCTTCGGCCGGTGTCTGCTGCCGGCGCTACTGCCCTGGTCTGGCTAACCGTCGCTGCTGCCTTCCGCACTACCGCCGCCGCTCAGGCCTGGAGTTGTGCCTTCCGCCGGAGGGAGCCAGCAGATGGCTTCGGGCGGTGGCGCTTGGCACCAGCCTTGTGCCTCTTCACCGTCTACTCTCCTTCTTCTACTGCTACATGCCTCTCCACTGCTCTGGCTATCGTCGTTCCCCTTACTGTCTCCGCCATTGTGCTAACGGCTCCTGCTCTGGCTGCCTCTGCAGCTGCTTGTGTTGTTGTCGCTACTTTTGCCTCTGTGGCTGCTGCTACCGCTACCTTTGCCTCCGTCACTGCTGCTACTGCTACTACCTCTATCGCTGCCGCCGTTGCTTCTGCTGCTGCTGCTGCTACCTCTGTCGCTGCTATCGTTGCCTCTGCTACCGCTGCTGCTGCCACCTCCGCTTCCGCTGCTGCTACCGCTACTTCTGCTTCCACCATGATTTCCCCTATAAGTTGGTCCACAGCTTCCTTATCTGCCTTAGCCGCCGCCTCCCGCTCCTGGGCCAATTAGTCCTCTGTCACCGCGGGCTCCGTGGCCGCCCGTTCTGCCTCGGCTGCCTCCTCCTCCCATACTTTCCGCAAGCGTTCTTTCATCTGCTGCAGCTGAGGGGTGGATTGGGTGTACTCACGGGCCTCTTCTACCGCCGCGTCCCTCTTGCTCTTGTCTTCCCGGCATATCTCCGCCGCCTCCTTGGCCTAGTGTCGCACCTCCTCCTGCCTGAGACGCAGTCCCTTTCCTTGCACCACAGTCCACTTTCCTTCCGCAACCGCTGTCGCCACCCTGGTGCGTAGTACATTCTGGAGCGTCAGCGTCCAGCACTTCTCCATAGCCTCCATCCAGCGTCCCTCAGGTACCTGAGTGTCAGCAAGCCGCGATGTTTCCTCCTGCGGGTACTGAACACTCGACTTGGCGTAGGTGAGGTTGAGCAAGTATCCCCACCTCCACTCATCCGCCGCGGATCTTCGTCGTGGTGCCTCCGCCGATCCTGGTGTCTGGTCGTTCACGTGGTACAGAATGAGGGCTTTGGCCCTCTCCTGGAGCAGATGCACGTAACGTCTCTCCGGACTACTCCGTTGGTCCCTCCGCACCCTGTTCCACCACACTCGAGCGGCCTCCAGTGATGGATCCGGCCGCTCGGTGTCCCGCAGTTCCGCGACACCTGTCATGTCACTGGTCAGCCCTGGGTTGATGCTCAGGCTGTCCCACAATGCCAAAACAAGGCGTTCTGCGCCTGCTGTTTCCAGCAGCTGCACCTGCCTTTCGTGCAGTCCAAGGGCTAGCGCACCCGTTGCCGCTCCCTTCAGCACCACCTGCCACATTTTGCCGAACAGTGAATCCGCGAATTCCACGCGGATCACGTCCGGAATCTCCGTCAGCAGTTGGAGCATGACGCTGCTCACGACTTCAAACAGCAAGGCTTCCTTGGGCTGCTCCCCGCTATCCCCCGAGATTTCTTCGAGGTGCGTTCTTGCCCCTTCCATCACCGTTCCTGTGCCCAGCAGGGGGCGTGCGCGTTGCCGGGTTGGGCTACCGCGCGAAGTCGGCGGCGAGTGGGAGAGCGCCGTCGTCGCCGCGGAGGGAGCTGGGGCAGTCAGTACTTGGGCCCCATCTCGCGAGCTTGGTGTCGGTGTAGCAGTTGTTCTTGCCGCTGTTTGCATCGCTCCTACCGCGGGCTCCGTGCGCCTTAGGATCCGCGTTGGTGGTGTGCTTGTGGCCGGGCTCTATTGCGATGGGCCTGTCGATCTCGCCGCAGGCGGCGTGGCTTGTGTTGGTGTTCCTCCCGCGGGGTTGGACCGCGGTGGGATTGCTGCTGCTGGTGTTGGGGTTCGTGTCGGGCTTGTCCCTGCAGCGGGGCTGGGCCGCGGTGAGGCCGCAGCCGCTGTGGGCAAGGCCGTCACTGGTGTCAGAGGTGTTCTTGCCGCAGGGCCAGGTCGGGACACGCCTGTTGCAGCCGTGTGTGATGCTGGTGCCCTTGCCGGTGGTGTTCTTGTCGTGGGACCCGGCTGCGGTGGGGCCGCTACCCCCGTTGGTGGTGTTGGTGTCCGTGCCGGTCGGTGTCCCGCGCCCGTGTTAAGAGCAGGACGACGTAGCTGACGTCGGGAGGGTCCACCCCCTCGCGACGGAGGCGCGGTCCCCGTGCCTTGCTGGCGTGCCATGTCGATGGTTCCGCGGGTGAGAGTCCAGCTCCGCATGACCCTTTGAGTGTGTCGAGTGCCTGTGAGAGTTGAGTCAGAGGTGGGTAGGGTTGGGCGGGGAGATGGTCGAGGCGAAGTGAAGAGTGGAGTGAATGATCGAACGCCGGAACTCGAAATGAGACTGAGGATGCCGGCACTGATCAATATATTCGCTTGGCGCGGCGCGAGCCAGTCCGCCGCGAGCAGGATATCATACGTGCGGACGTCGCAAACTTGGACAGTGTGCGCCGCATGTACATTTGCCACCTGCATGGGAAGGCCCGCGACCTGTCCAAGTGGCGCTTCGATGTCACCGGTGGAGATAGAGAAGCGGAGTCGAGTGGGCTGGATGAGGTGCTGCATGTGGAGCGAGCGGACCATCCGGAGCGCGATCGTGGTGTGTGTGGCACCGGTGTCCACTATGGCCACAAACTTGCGTCTGCATATCCACACGTAACACCATGCCACGTGGACCTCAAATGGTGCGGGTAGTCCAGGGGTGAGGGCCGCGGGTGACCAGGTGCGTGAGGCACGTGCGGCGGCATCACGCGCACTAGAGTGAGTGAGGAGGATGCATCGGGATAGCAGGCGGATACCGGTCATGCTATCTCGCGTGCATGAGAGGCGGACGCCAAGAGGAGAAAGGGAGGGATTGTGATTGGCAAAGAGGGCATGGAGACTTTCTGCGGACTCAGGGGAGTGAAGGAGGAAGTCTACCAGGGTGAGGTGATGGCGGTTGTCGAGGTGTGGGGTAGCGGGAACATGAGGAGTGTGCGAAACCGGAACAGCACCACCACCACCACCGCGATGGGATCACATGCTCCACTCACGACTCTCTCCCACACAAAAGCAGGACTTCTGCGACCTACAGGACGCATTTGCGGACATCTTTGCGGGGTCCGCGGTTGATCTGGGGGCCGTGGAGACCTTCCACGTCATCTCCATGGGGGATTCCGCGCCCACAAAACAAAAAGTGCGGTGCATCCTCCCTGAGCAGGAGAAGATCATCACCGAGGGGCTCGCGGAACTCAAGGCGCAAGGGGTGATCGTCCCCATCGTCAGCCCCTGGCGTGCCAACTTGGTCATCGGTGGGAAATCGGATGGGTCCAAATGATTTTGCGTCGACTTCCGTGACCTCAACCATGTAACCGAGGAGGATGTGTATCCCATGCCACTGATCGTTGACATACAGGAGCGTCAACAGGGTCGCGGATGGTTTGCAAAGCTTGATGTCAAGGCTGCCATCCATGCCGTCCCCATGCACCCAGACTCCATTGCCAAGATAGCATTCATGACGCCAGAGGGTCTATACGCGTTCACACGCATGCCCTTTGGACTCCGCAATGCCAGCGCGACTGTTTCAGCGGATCATGGACTCCACCCTCCGCGGCATCCCCAATGTCAGCTGCTACATTGACGACATTATGGTTGCGGCTCACACCTTCGAAGAGCTGTTCTCCTCCCTGGCCGCTGTCTTTGTTGCCCTCCGCAAGGCCAACCTCAAGCTCAAGGCAGCCAAGTGCTCCATCGGAGCTGCGGAAATGGAGTTCCTTGGCTTCGTGATGAGTGGGGATGGTATCAAGACTGGACCTAAAAAAGATTGCGGCAGTGCAGGAGTGGCGTCAGCCCACTTCCGCGGGACAAGTCAAAATCTTCTTGGGTTTTGTCTCCTTCTACCGGAAGTTCGTCCGCGACCACGCACGCATCATCAAGCCACTCCAGGAGTTGACGCACCAAGATGTGCCGTTTGACTGGACATCAGAATGCACGGACGCCTGGGCGGAAATCAAGCACCGCCTAGTCACTGCACCCATGCTCAAATTCCCCGACTTCAACCTCCCATTCTCCATCACCACTGACTGGTCGCGGGACGGGCTGGGAGCCATCCTATCCCAGACAGTGCAGGAACCAACCACGAAGGTGATTTCGTACGCCAGTCGTGCTCTCACCGAAGGAGAGCGGAGGTACCCGCCGGTGAAAGGCGAGTGCCTAGTTGTCCAATGGGCACTCCAACACTTCCGCGACAACATAAAGAATGGCAAACCATTCACGGTCTTCACGGACCATCAGGCTCTCCAATGGCTCCTCACCACCCAGAACCATGAGGGCATCCTAGCCAAGTGGGCACTCCTCCTGCAGGGCTACAATATGAAGATCAAGTACCAGCCTGCGGTTGCCAACCGCAACGCGGATGCTCTGAGCCGACTTCCGCGCCATGACTGGCCAGAACCTGACCAGGCACCTCCGGATGTCGCGGAGCATATCCCTGATGTCCTGGCACCGCCACCAGACACTGAAGCGCAATGGGAGGGAGTGGCACGAGAATTTGATGAGGAGGAACAGGAGGTTGCCTTGCAACTCTTGACTGAACTCGACCCTACCGCGGAGGTCGCACTCGCGGAGACCCTACCAGCCCTCTCCATGTCTGGACTACAGCTTGCTCGTCGGTACAAGCCCACCATCCGCGGGTGGACACTGGAGGAGATCGCATCCCATCTTCCCCCACGACATGCACCCCCGCGAACCTTGCGACCGTCCGCCGCTACACCACACCCCGCTCCTCCTCCTTGAGTGGAGGGCCAGCTCCAAAGACTCTCTGTCCCCTATACCACAGCCCCAGGAGGTTGGTCTGTACTCCGGGCTCGGTTGACTCTTCCGTGAGTTCCTGCCATTTGCCGGCTGTGATCTGCTCCGCGTTAGGCACATCCGCTGAGAGAGGTTGCACCCTGCTTGTATGGGCCTGAGAGTCCTCTTCCGCAGCATCCAGGAGGGAGAAGGACTCGCCGCCGGTAACAGTTATCGCTACCCTGTCGCCGATGGTGATGGGGCAATGTGCTTCCTCCCCGAATGCAAAGCTGAGTTGCATGATTCCAAGGGAGAAGAAAAGGTTGGCCTGCCGCGGCACCAAGTAATCCATGTCCAGGAGCACGTCATACGTTTGGGCTCGCGTAACTTGGACGTTCAATGGTTCATGAAGGGATCCCACCTGCATGGGAAGGCCGTGAACTTCTCCGTCTCCATAGTCCATTCCGCCCGCCGAGTTGGTGAAGAGGCGGCGCGTGGGGAGGATGCGGTCTGCCCATCCGACCACCAGGAGGACGCGGAACGCCACAGTGGTGTGAGTGGCTCCCGTGTTGATGATAGCCAGGAACTTCCTTCCACAGATCCAAACCACACAGCAGGCAACCTCGTAGTGGATGTCGTCCCGTCGCGGTGGCTCCAAGGGCTGTGGTGCCCATCCCCACTCTCCTTCCGCGAGACTTAGTGCCAACAAAGTCTCGGGTACCGCACGACGGGTGTTCTGTGTGCCGGGTGTAGGCGTGGTACAGTTGAGGGAGATGCCCACAGCTTGGAGGCGTTGATTGGCCCTGGAAAACTCCTCCTTCAGTCGCGGTGCAATCTTGGGATGAATGCGGAGGAACTCAAAGAAATTGGCTTCCGCGATGGGGGTGGTAAAGAGGCGTTTGACGGGATCAGTGCTTCTCTCCGCGACTACTGGAGCTATGTTGGGCGTTTGCGAAGATGGGACAGGTTGCTTCTCCACCGGGAGTGGTGGTTTTGCCTGTTGTTGTTTCTCCGGCACGATGGTGCGATTGACAACTGCCTCCTGGAATCGCTCCTCCGCGGCCTCTGCTTTGCGCCTCAGGTCCTCTTGTACCCTGGCTGCCACCTGTAGGTCCCATTCGCGCAGGCCCAGTTCTTGGGCTCGTGCGATGAGAGTCGTCTCTTCGGTGGTGGGAGGCACCTCTGTGGTCTCGTCCTCCGCCATTGGTAGCCCTAATTTGACGTTGCGGGCTCCGCTCGCAGGGTTCACGGATGCCTGTGGGTTTGGCATAATGCCTTGTCCACTGGGGGCAGCTTGGGGTTGATGATCCGGTGTCTATCGCCCAGCTTGCGTCTGCTGCTGATGCTGCTGGGCCTGCCATGGTTGATTATAGTACCGCTGCCACTGCTGCACCATGGGGTCCTGCTGCATGGGGTCGGTGCGCGGAGCACCCTGTCGTTTGCGCGGGCAATTCCGAGCGATGTGCTCCAAACTCTGGCAGGTGTAACACGCTTTCGGCTTGGGTTGAGAGGCCTGTGTCGCTGGTGCTAAAGTGTGCGTGTCTCCACCTTGATGCTGCCGCGTAGATCGCTGCCGCGTGGAAATGGCCGTGGCATCCTGCACCGCATCTTGCAGGGACTGGTAGTGCTCGGGGATCATCAGACTACTGATCTCATCGGGGAGTGTACGGATGAGATTCTACAGTAGGACCCACAACGGCAGTCCTTCCCCTTGAGAGCTCTTTGCGACTGATGCCCAAGTGAGGAACTAATCCAAAAACCTGCGAATGTCGGCATCCTTCTGCATGACTTCCTTTTCAATCTTGCGCAGTGCCTCTTCCTTGGTCAGCCGCTTGAAACGCTCGATCAGCGGGTTGCCAAAGTCCTCGAAGGAGCTGAACAACGCTCGCGCATTGTACCAGTCCTCCGCTGCACCCTGCAGATGGAGCTCCATGGTGGCCAAACAAAGATCTGGTGGGATCCGCCCTATGCTGGCATGTATGGTGATCTGCTTCAACCAGGTCCACGGGTCCTCCTCAGTGGTTCCCTTGAAGATGTCCAGCCATGGAATATTGGCTGGTTCCGTGCGCACGTACTGCAGCTAGGGCACGGTGTTCCGATTAGCCATAGATGTCACCGCGGGGAGTGGGTACGAGGTTGCAGCTGCCGAATAGCCCACATGGCTAGTTTGTGGCTGCCCCTGAGGTGCTGGTGTGGGGCCGCTCATTGGAGCTGCCGCCGGGAGAGTAAAGTAGTGAGTCGCAGTGGTCGCTTTTGTCGCGTAGGATGCGGAATAAAATGTAGTCCCAGGGGGCTGTGTCTGGGTGCTCGGTGCAGCAGAGGCTGTAGGTCCTGGCAGCCAATAGCCCTACGGTGGAGGGTGTGACACTGCCGAGTGGTAGAGCGGGGTGGTAGTAGGTACTGCAGGGGTTACAGTGGCTCCTGGGGTCGGCTGGAGCGTAGAATAGGCGGAGTGGGGCACAGTCGTCGATACCTGGCTGGTAGGTGGTGGTGCGTGAACCGCGACTCCACCTGGCACGGTGCCCATCGGCTGCGGATGATAGATCGGGTGTCCAACCATCACGGGCATCAGCTGCGTCGCCATGGGGACTGGCGGTGGTTGTGACGGTGTCTGCTGCATAGGGGCCTGCTGTGCTACTCCTGCTGCGGAGGACGTGACCCACGGGCCCATCATCATCCAGCCCGGTAGGGCTGTGGTAGAGGAGGTTGTTATAGGCCTCGTTTGCGGCAGACTCCCAGGCAGTCCTGGGTGGGGGTGACGCTGGGGCCCTGTAAGTGGCTGCTGTGTTGCTTGCAGCGGCTGCGGACCCAGAAGGGGTTGGTGAACCATCACCTCTCTCTGTTCCAATGGCGGTGTTCCTTGCCATCCCGTTAATTGTGGGTTTGGATTCGCCGTTGCCCTTGCGCTTGGTGCCACTGGGCTGTTTACCATATTTGATCGCGGATTCACCTGGAGAGATACTTCTTCCGTCGCGGTGGACGGCCCAGCGCTAGCTGTCAGTCCCTCCGCTGACCGTTCTGCTGCGTGTGGATAGGGCTGCTGCTCCGCTTCTGGCATGGCAGGCGGCATGCCCAACTGTTCGGTGAATACTCCCTGTGACGGCTGCCTCACCCCCCTTGTTCCCCTTGCTAAAGGTGAGCGTTCCGCCAACATGCACCCCAGCTGGGGTTGGTGGCGGTGGGCACCCTCCATGGTTGGCATCCGGGAGACATTTGGAGCCGGGGAGGTTTCCAACCCTGCTAGGGGCGCGGAGTGCAGGTAGTCCTCCTCTTCTACCCGTGGCGGCTGTCTTCCGCTGCGCTGCTGGTAGACTGGTCCTTGGTATGCCACGGGCTTCTCGCTCTCGGAGAGTCCTTCTGCTGGCGGTGGCACATTGGAAAACCACCGCTGCTCCATAGAGGCGTTGGCCTGGAGCTGGTGGGTTCCGCGAACTTCTTGGCTGTGTACGCTTTCCACCTCCACGCGGTCCTCCAACGCGTCCATGATGTGCCGCCAATGTAGCTGTTCCAGCCACTCGGTGACTCTTCGGTGTTGCACCAGTGGATCCGCGCCTGGCGACGAACTGACGGGAGTGCGAGAGGGCGTGGGGGAGGTGTCTCTACTATCCACCTGTGTGGCCGCACGCCGCGGCAGGAAGTGGCGTGCAGAAGTTTGCTGTGAATGCTGCTGGTGCCGCCTCCGCCTGTCCTGATGCACGAAGCAGGCAGCCGACATGTATGACTGAATCTGAAGGTCACATGCAGTTCTGCTAAGCAATGAGCAAGGAACTCTCCATGCTCACCGCACCATGACACTGATACCCCCAATTTTGCCACGCAGTGCTCTCCTTCCGCGCTCCCTGGTTCCGCGCCGGGTCTGCTCCGCGTTTCTGCCGTTCCGCAGTTCCGCGGTGCAATTGTTCACTGGTCCTCCGCTGCCTCTCCTGGTCTTCCGCGGATGCCTCCCACCAACAGGACCCGCGCGTGGGTAGTGCTCCGCGACTCTCTCCCTGCCGGCACGAGAGTCTGCCACCTTGTGGCCTCTGACTCCTCCGTCCGCGGAACCCCGTTCCGTGGCCGTGCGCAAGGCCGCGACATCGCCGGCAGCACCCTTCACCCTTCTTGCGTTCCTTGGTGGTGACGGTTCCTAGAGGAATCCTTGTTGAACCCAAGATCAGAAGTGGAGCGACCACTAGGACATGGACACTCACTCGGACGAGAAGACTTTTTCCTCTGCGGAATGCCTCCGTGGAGAGCACTCTTCCTGTTCCTTAGACGGGGGGCGGATCTCAGATAGGAAGCGGGAGTGGAAGTAGGAACTTGATTGATAAATGCGCGGATCAATGATACATCAGGCGGTAGTCTGGATCTGAATGAGTCAGGACTTGAGTCTTTCAACTGGACATAATTCTTGCATCAAGTCAGACAATACAAGATCAGACCAAGATCACGTCACACTGGTTCCTCCGCTACACAACTATTTTATAATCACCCAACCTAGCCCTCCAAGTCTCCTTCTACCACAATCTTCCCTCTACTTCGGACTCCGCGCGGTGCGTTACGCGCACCGCGGGTATCGTCCTCGATCACACAACAGACTACTTCTTCTACATTTCTCTGCCCTACTATTGCTTCTTCCCTCACTCCGTGGCTTGGGTGTGCGTGGTCTTGTGTTCTTCCTTGAATCTTCGTCTTCGCGCGATGCATCCTCCCGGCCCTCCTCCTTGATCACCGCTACCAACCCTGGGCTCTCATTGGCCGAGCTCCTGCCGCCCTCTTCCTGACATCCGGTTCTGCGAGCGGATGTCTTGCACGTCCGACGCTCCTGCTTCACTCCCACCTCTGCGCGGCTTGGGACATGTTCTCTTTCCACCACGGATTCTCATCCCTGCCTATCCCGCCTCTTTTCGCCTCCTCTGCGACCATCGCTTCAAATAGCCGTAGAGAAGCCGCCGTTGATTGTTTGTTCCCTGGCGACAACTATTCCCGCCTGTCCTCCTCCTCCGCCACTGGGTTCCGCACCACCCCACTCTCTACCGCAACCTCATTGCGGGAGCCAGCATCCCTTGCGCGTCCTCCGGTGCTCCGCGGCCTCCCCTTCATCCTCCTCCGTGGACCTGTGGTCGCGGCCACCTCTTTCCGCGGACTTGTGGGTCGCGGCGACTTCCTTCCGCGGATCCACCTTCTTCCAGCGGAGATGCGGTGGATCCCCGCCTGACAATTGTTCCCAAAGGTTTTTGTCCTGTATCCATGCACTAAATCAAACTTCCCAAGAGGAGAAGGTGAGGTTAGAGGTGTTGAATATTTGCCCCTCTGCATGCCCAAGTGCGGCGCCGGGAGGCGCCGACGAGCCGCCAGAGAGAGGAAATTTCTCTTCGACGAATCTGGAGACTTGAGGATTGCTTGGATCCTAGAATGGAGGATTACCCTTGAAATTTGACAAGTCGTTGAATCCAGTGGAAGTTGTTTAACCGGAATCGGACTAGTAACGAGGGAGATATGGGCTTCCAAAGTTGGGGTGTGCGCGGCGGTTCTGGGAGCCGTCCGCGGTTCGACTTCCGGTGAATAACTGACCGGAACGAGTAACAAAATGCCACCTGGGGATTTTGCTCCGGAAGATCTGCCGAGGTGTCCGGTGGATGATCCGCCAGATTTTAGGAGTGCAGTTTGTTACGGAGGGACTTAGCCCAAATCCTGGCTCGGAGTCCGGAACTCAGTAGCACAGTTTGTTCCTCGGGGACTTAGTCGAAATTCCGATTGCAGGTCCGCGAACAGGTTTCGACCTACATCCATCCGCATCACCAAACTCGATGATTAACTCATCGAAACAGACCCCAAAGGCGCAAGGGGCGCCGCCACTACGCGTAGGGACATCTGCGCCTACGGAATGGCATTTTGATGGGTCCTTGATGTGTGAAGGCGCCTCGGCGGGCGACGTGGTGTGCGCCGCCGAGTGAGCGGCTGGTTTGGGGTGCTGCACTTCGACTGACATAACGGGAGCTACGATTATCCGAATTGCGCATGGTTTTGTGCATTGGAGAGCTCATGACTAGCCCTACAAATGTTCAGATCATGTCCATGTTAAAAAACTAATGCAAAATCGCGTTATCCCCTACGCAAAAGTGACTGTCTCACAAATTCCTTCAACTCTCAGAAACATAGCGTAAGGCGACCAGAAAGCTCACGCTTGGACTCAGAACCACCCGCACAAAACATAGCCGTGAACACACGGTAGAACCGTCGGGCCACGTTGAAACTGCCTCCACCCAGGGACCGTTTTCTGACAAGAGGTAAGATAAGGTAGCACAGAATCAAAGTCCGGCTTGTGATGCGTAGACAAAGCAAGTGCTTTGGCAGCGGCTACGCATGTAGCAGATCGGACTGCAAGAGCATCAGAAGGAAGAGAACCAGAGTCGTTGGATGCAAAAGCGGGTCTGGTGAGAACGCAGTAGCAATGCCGGCAGCAGTGGAAGGAAAGAACGTGGAGCACATTGTGGGTTGGAGGCGGTTGATGACCAGGTCCGCTATGTGCTGAGCAGACCTTTCATGGTCACCCTATTCACTGCGCATTTTTTCCTCTCCATTGCGGTGTGCAGTGAGAGCTGCTTGGAGAGCAATTTGTACTCACTGCAGCTCTACTTGCAGTGGGGTGTACTGAACATCATCAATAGGCATGGTGAAAAGGTGGAAACTCTTGCCAAGAAAAGAATTGGCAGAGTTTTCCCTGCCACAGTGGTCGTGGAAAAGTAAGGTGAGTGTGGTGCTCAAGGCAGTGCTGCAAGGCAACGGACCTGGATGCAAAAGCATGGCTACGTGGAGACACGTGTGAAAGGGGTGCTGGAAATAGAGCATACCAAGCACACCAACACTAGTGGCACAAGGAAAATAGGGATGGACGTGCTGATGCTGCTGATACTGCGATGACTGCTACCGATAAGGACGTGGAGACAATTAGACAGGCGAGCCCGGTCTGGGCAGCACCGGTGAGGGTGAAGATGGCCACAACTGTGAAGATGAGGATATGGACATGATGACTGAACGTGGATGAGGAGACTGTGGAGGAAAATTGAGTAGCAGAGGAGTGAATGGAGTTGATGAAACTGGAGAAGGTAGTGGTTGCTACTGCTGCTGCTGCTACTACTACGTCGGCTTCAGCGGCAACCTGTGTTGCAACGTTGACTGCGGTTTGCTTCTAGAGGTCCCTGATCAACTTCTATAGCGGTGAAGGTGTCAATGGCCCTACCAGCAGCAGTGCTGACGGGAGCACATGCGGNGTAGAAGAAACAGCAGCACTGGAGACAAGCGTAGCTTCCAGGAAAGAATGTACGTCACATGGTCCAGAGGATGGAGCCACAGAACCAGATGATGCTCCAGATGCAGCACGACAAGGGACTGAGGGTCTATGGGCTGCTGTTGGTACCACTATCCCACCAGGGGTGGCACACAGACTCTGCCGGCGCGTCCTATGGGCAATGGGAGGGCTTACAGAAGATTGAGGAGGATGCTGGTCCCATGGCGGTCACGTGGCTGGCGCATTCTGCACTCTCGGCGAGTCATCACAGGCAGACTGGCAGTAGGCGATGCACTCGGCTGCATCCTCACGTGCGTAGTGAGCGGTAGTGTTGTAGTCCTAATCGGGGTGGTATCCTGGACTGTGACCACACCTCACGCTTTTTCCTCTCCTCGTTTTATGCGAGCTTCTCGTTGATGCAATGGTGCTCACTTGCAGCCGATGGAGAGTTCAGGAGTGGCTCAGTTTTGGAGAAGCCAGGGTGGCGATACCAGCAGCGGATGCAGCAGCAGTAGCTGCTGCTCTTGCTGTTGTGCAGTGGAGCTACGGAACTACTGAGCCGTAATGATCCAGTGCCAGAATCAGTGCCAGCAATGTGTGGCTGTAGAGATGTAATGCGGGGCAAGAATGCATCAACACTATGGAGGTCCGGTGCTCTGATACTGCAGAGCTCTAGAGCTGCAGAGATGCAAAGATGTGCAACTGCAGAGTTGTGGGACCACGGAACGGTGAAGCTGTAGAGATGAGGAGCTACGGAGCTGCAGAACTATCAAATTGCGGGGCTGCGAAGATGCGAAGCTATGGGGCTGCAAAATTGCGGAGCTGCAATGCAGGACTAGAATGCCTCAACACAGTGGTCATTCCGGGCTTCGAAGCTTCGGGGATATGGAGCTGTGGAGTTGTGGAGATGAGGAACAACGGAGCTGCGGAATTGTGGAGCTGCGGAACTGCAAAGCTACAATGCGGGACAACAATGCATCAACACTTTTGTAATCCAGTGCTTTGATGATGCGGAGCTGTAGAGCTGCAGATTTGTGGTGATGCGGAATCACAAAGCTAAGGGACTACACAGCAGAGGAGCTACTGAACTGTGAAGTTGTAGGGCTGCAGAGCTGTGGAGCTACGGAGCTACGAGGTTGCAAATCTTCAGAGCTGGAATGCGGGGCTAGAATGCATTGATGCGGTGGTGATGCGGGGCTCTGATGCTACGGAGCTATGGAGCTACGGAGTTGCCGGGATGCGAAACTACAGAGCTGCTAGACTGCAAAGCTGTGAAGCTGCGGAGCCATGGAACTGCAGAGCCGTAATGCACCAGGGCCAGAATGCCTCGGCGCTGTGGTGATGATGTGCTCTGATTCTACGGAGCTGCAGAGTAGTGGAGCCGTACAGCTGCGAAACTGCAGAGCTGCGTTGAGGCGGCAGATCAAGCGAGTGGGAGAAGAGGCGACGGCAAGAGTGCCACCGCGTATGTCGCTTTTGCCGCACCACATGTCATGGATCCATGGAGTGAAGGAGGTTTTCCCTCCTACTCTGATACCAGTAGGTAATGGTAGGAAGCCGGATTAAGCCTCCTAGCATGCAAGTGAGATTCACGTTAGAGCCACGGCGGGGTGAACTTCAAGCAGTTAGAAGAAAACCCTTAGAAAGTGACGAGAGTGAAAAAGAAAGCAAGAGCAACCAGGATGCAAATTGATAGCATTCGGTTGACCGTGCAATGCACGCAAAGCACTCGACGTGGGGCCCGGCCGCCACCACGGGGTTGAACCGAATTGGTCGGCGATATGCCACCGTGATTTTCTCACACTTTGTCATAATCGAGAGTGTGGCCCCGCAGGATTAGCAACCCGGTGCTTAACACCAACACTCCTATCTAGTCATGCATATGAATGCAAAGATGATCACTTTGACCACGAGCGTATTGGATGCATGTCTCCCAATATGTGACTCTCTAATGTTTGTCAAGTAAATGCCAATCACACCATGCGAAAGCTGGCAATTTCCCTCTCAGGCACAATTGAACATGATGTAGCCCACGCCCATCTTGCACCCCGCTCATACGTCTGGGATTCATAGTCCACCATGTGTGTGCCTGAAGCTTCATTTCAGTCTCGTCACCTGTAGTGATGGTGTGTGTATGTGGACGGAGTGAAGAGGTCACTTGTATGTCCTGCAGTCACAACCAACAGGTTTGACTAGGGTTTGCAAGGTAAACTTATGAGTTGGCATGTAGAAAATAAAAATGAGAGAAGGGTATATTTGCTCGATTGAAAGGGAGAAACACCTCCTTCTTTTTTAACACACAAACCCTAGTACAATGCATGGATTTATGTTTGGCGATGGTTCTGCCTATTATGCCAAACGGAGCGTAGATGGTGAACAGGCGTGAGTTGCAACGCAGAACACAGTTTGGGAATTTGGGACACTTGAGCAATTTTTTATTAGCGGTAAGTGTACTTTGATGACACGTGTCGAAATGACCGAACACATGTATAAAATTTTCAAGATACACATGAGACTTGGTTGGGGTCATCGGATTGTTTGTCGAGCGACGCGTGCGGAATCGCTTTGTGAGTGGTTGGATCAAGAAGCTCCGCCAAGGAATCGGGCGGCTTGGAACATCAACAGTGAAGATGCCAGATGCATCTTTTTAAATCTTGATGAATCTTGATGTGTCAAGAAGTCGATCAAAAGGTCATGAAACTTCTGTCGATGTTTCTCGAAAGTGGTCGAAGCTGTCAAAACATGCAAGAAGGGACCGCTGGAGGGTAAGGAAAGGTGGCAAAATTGCCCTCGACCGTTGGATTGATGATAGGGGCCTCAACGGGCGGTTGGCTATTATTCTAATGACAAAAATGCCAACTCAGAGAGTTGAGGGAAAAAACACATGCAGAGAGAGAGAGAGAGAGAGAGAGA
>SZWC01004298.1:77639-94067 GCA_023375785.1 Penium margaritaceum
AGTGTGATGTTCGCTCACGTGAACGTGTCCAAGTTGTCAAGTGGCGTGAAGGAGTCTTGCTAGCATGGGTTTACATACTCGAGAGTTGGATTGCGATTGACAAAGTGAGACGGATGTCGTGAGCAATTGATCTTGCGTTTCCAGTCTTCCTCCTACTGCCAATGGATAGTCTTTAGATCAGACCACTAACATGTCACCGAGGCCGCGAGGTCGATCTTCTCTTTATCGTGATCGATCCCAGCAGTACTGAAGTTCACCTTTACAATTGTTAGTCACATCCTAATTGTCAATCCTTCAGAATTTGTAGGATCAAACCGTTTAGGGAGGACAGGACGAACAGGATTCCCTCTAGAGGTTAGAATCTCCTGCGCCCACACGTTTTGAAGTTCATCACGAAATTGAGCTTTTGGAGCACGTGGTTGTTGAGGCCTTGGAGTGCCACCAGCTTTTGGTACAAGTCTTCACTGATGTGTGCTTGCCGTCCTTTTCTGAATGCTGCTCCGGTTGTTAAGGCGACAAGTGGTGGGGGCGGATGGAGCGCCGATCAAAACTCGTAAATCATCAAACTGACACTTGGTGTCGTCCCTCCCGCACAAGTGGCTTCGAAACCCTGTCACACCTATTGCTTCAAAGTTCACGTGGACCGTGAATTGCCGTCCCTTTTGTGTCATTGCTGAAGTCGTCACCAATGACCTGCTGCTCGTCGTCAGGTGCGCTTGCTCCCATCATTGTCGTTGTCACAAGTTCAACAAACAGTTCAACAATGGACATGAGCTGATGACTTATTCAAATTAGTTTTTTTTTTTAAGTCTTCGGATGCCCCTCTAATACCACTACTCTATAATACCAAGTGTTATGCCCAACGGAAAGTAGATAGTGAAAAAGTTAAAGTTGTAGAGAAGAACACGATGTGCTGATAAGGGACAACACATCAGTTTGTAATCAGTAGTCAGTTTACTCCAATAGCAAGTGTTGGAACCACTGATCATCTGTATACAAATGCCGGAACTCAAATGAGGCATGGTTGGGGTCTTGGACGTCAAGGCCGAGCGACGCGTGTTGGGTCGCGTTGTGAGTGGTCGCATCAAGAAGCTCCGCCAAACAGTCGGGGGGCTTCTAGATTGACACTGAATACTTGAGGCGTGCTTTCTTTTAATCTGGAAGCTGAATAAAGGATCAAAGTGCTTTGAGAAGCCTTTGTGGATGATTGTCGAAGATGGTCAAAATTGTCAAAAGGTCTGAGAAATGAGAACCGGATGTCTGAGGAAATTTGCCGAATTTCCCTCAACTCAGAAAGGTACGGGACTCGTGTATGTCTGATACGTAACAGCTGATGTGTTCCCAAACTGGGTGCAAGGTTTGTTCAAACAGAATCATTCCCTTTGACTCACATTTTGAGTGTGGTCCTTCCCGATCACCCACTTTCCTCACAAAATGTATGGATTACCCACTTGTTTTAATGACTTACCACCTTGTCCACGAAACACAAATACTAACTGACCGTGACTATGGTGCCCACTTTTGAAAAATCATGAACAGAATCCCGGTACTACATGCATGTTCCTCAGAATCTGGGTATCATATCAATGATGTTTTAGGCTTTTGTGGATTCCTCGTTGTCTTCAATTCCTTATTGTTTGCATGCAATCTGGTGGCGAATGGAAGGGAATAAGTGTAATGTTTTCATTCTTTTATGAATCATTGAGGCCAATGGCTGCCTTTTGCCGATGGTTACCGCTGGGGGGGGTTTGTTTTGAAGTTTCCGTCTGATGGCCTGTCTTTTACTTGACAACTTTGCATCGTCGAACCCGTTCATGCAGGCAGCTGCGTATGAGCATAGTCGAGTGGTACTTCCACAGTCCGTGGAAGTACAACGAGATGATGGTGTGTGACGGTTACCCTAACTGACATCGAGCAGCGGGGACGGGAGTACAGGGGGCTGGGGGAGAGTGTAGCCGAAGCTAGTCGCACCAGTTGGGGTGTCGATCGCACGGGGTTCGGTTGACACCCCAACTGGTGGTTTTTTGCACTTATTATGCCCTTTACTCTTTATGGTGAGAGAAATGTAACCATAAGCTCATTTTTCTCACTGACTTTTTGGACGGACAGAGATTCAAAGGCAGGCCATTGACGGCAGCTCTCCACTGCAAATGTGGCAGTAAATTATTCACAATCAGAGAGAATGAGCGTCCACCTAGCGATATGTCTATTTTTCATCCGACGCCAATCTTTGTGGATGACTTGTCCATTTTTACAAAATCATGTTCCCTTTATGTTATGACATTTCCTTACCACCTTTCTACTATTCAGGTTGGGAGACTTCATGATGTTTCCACCCAGAAAGAAAGCCGGCCCAATTCTGCTATACCCACTGTTTGGGCCTCCGCATTTCCTCCTGGCCGTTTTTTGCACAAATTGGACACGGTACTCACTTTACACAAAAGATGCGTCCTATACCCAATTTTCTCAAAGCGCCTTAGATCATGCGTGCCGCACCCACTATTGGACAGAATACATGCTATACGGTTTCTGTAGCGTGGCAGTGCCACGTCGACCGGTCGAAGGAGCCACATGGCTTGAGCGGGGTCACTTGGGACTATGGGCAGTGAGACGGGATGGCTTGAGGGTCAGAGACCCTCAAGCACCGCGGTTTTGGCCTAGTCGGCCAATGATTCCGTCAAATCCGCTACTCTGCTAGCAGAGGTCTAGGGCTCCATTCCCACGTTGGGATTATCGGAGATGCCGATGTGGCTTTTACTCCTAGTGGGGGGGAATGAAGCGTGGCAGTGCCATGCCGACCGGTCAAAGGAGCCACGTGGCTCGAATGTGGCTCATAGGAAACATCCTAGAAAAGTGGGTAAACAATGATTTTCATTCGCTACAGTTTCATAGGAACTGTAGCAATCTAGGACACATCCTCCAAAATTGGGTAAACAATTATTTTCATTTTGATTCTAATCATTTTCACGCAACCTTTATGTGTTCATTGTTCCTTAACGTGATAAAGTATTAGAAGTTTCTTAGTTTCTGACAAGTGGTCACGTTTTAGGTGTATAAATTGCGGAGGATGTCATTTATGTCCACTTAATAACTTTTTTTCTGTTCTCAAACATGTGGCCACCGGTCTTTTGTAGACATCACAATCACACAACCATGGCCGTCCACGGCCATGTGGTGTGCTTGTTTGCCTAACGAATGAGCAAAGTGGTCCTTCGACTGGGCCTACCGGTCCTGGACCCGGAGGCCCATTTGACACGGCGGTTCATCCTTGCCGCGGCTGGGAATGGGTGAATAAGAAGTGCGTGAAAGTTCACCCACATATGACGTCATTGTACATAAAGATGTTTAGCTATAGATCGATGGTTCCAAAGCCAAATAGCAATGCATGCAAGGACTCTCCTGTTAGCAATACCCTCAATTGACAGCCGATGTTTCACCGTTAGCCGGTCGTCACAGCTCTCATCTACACAGGTGGGGGAACGAGGTCGACACGAAACATTGCGGTGTATCCGGGGTGAGAGGATGGCTGCGAGTTGCAACCTGCGAGTTGTCGGTGGGTGGGGTTCTGGCTGTCACAGTAGATAATGTGAATCACATCTGAAACATCGTGCGACTATGTATTCAATTGACTTTTGATAGAACAGTTACAATTTCACATCACAAACTGCATGTAGCGGGAGGACCGGTTTGGCCCTCTTTCTTCGCAGAAGCAAGGGGTGGTTGCGCACCACCCCTCGCGTCAGCGAGGGCTGGCCGACGGCCAGCACTTTGCTGGCCGCCGGCCAGCTGGCTGCCGGCCGGCCAAGTGACCGGCCGGCCACCAGCCGGCCATCCGCCAGCAGCCGATCGTGACCTCAGCCCGATCGGCGGCTGAGGGGCCACGAGGGCCTTGAGGACGAGGCCGCGTGCCCTCGCCCTCCCCCCTCGCCCTCCTTGCAAGCCAGCAAGCGAGGACGAGGGATAGGGAGAGCGAGGGTGAGATCGAGGAGCGAGGGGAGCGCACAAGAGGAGTCGGCGCGAAATCATCGATCGTGCCTTGCACGCGACGATTTCACGCCGACGCATAAAAAATGAAACTCGGGTTTGTTTAGGACAAACTACGAGTTTCAAAACCAGAAAACTTGTCCAAACGCACGAGTTTGAGGTAAAAATCCCCGGTTTGGGTCCCAAAATCAGGGGTAAGGCTGAAAACGGAAATGGGCCTCCGGAGACTCGAAACACTCGAGTCTCCCTGCTCTGGGTCGTTGATGACGCTTGCCCCTCAGTCCTGGGAAGGGGCTAAACCCCTGACGCGGACTGAGAACGCCATTCTGCAAACTCCCACGATGACTTCAGAGCAGGAACTGGAGACCAGACGTGTTGTAGTGGTTCTCAGAGCCAGACGGCCCCCACGACTAAGGGTTCGAAGGAAACGGCGGCTACGTCGTATGTAAAATGCCGCCGGCAGCTACAAGCAGCAACAGAAATGCCAGAAGGGACTACGGCATCCATACTTCACAGATTGAAGTGTTGAAAAGTGCGTTGGAGAGCTGAAAACTCTTTGTTTGGTGGAGCCACTTCCTTTCAGCGTGTCCTCACTTCCAAGGGACTAGGAAGATTTTTATGGGACGGGATGGGGAGTTCCGACCCCCAAAAACCACCAAATCTTCCCCATTTCCAAAACGCCTTCCTCCCTCCCTCATCCAAAAATTGGGACAGCGCCCTCTCCCAAGATTAGGGACTCTCACAACCTGAGAGCACCCCAAAAAGAAGGAGGGTGTCACCTTGAAGGGTTTTGATCGCACCCCAACACCGTCAGCTCAAGGGAGACGGCATCCAAGAACACGAGAGGTGTCAAAGAGCGTGAAGAGAAGGCCAAGGAAGAAAAGAAGAGAAGAGGAAGACAAGGAGGTAGAAAGAAAAATGAAAGGAGTGATTAGGAATTTTTACAATTCCTCCTTTCACTCCTTATTCTCGTTTTATGAGCGACACTCACATCCCTTGTCATTTCCTTGCCTCGTAATTTCCATTTTCCTAGATCCTACTCACTACTAATTGCCTTAAGTCACGGCTTAGGAAGAGTAGTTTTCAAAATCCACGCCCTTGTGCCGACGTGGCGGCCTAAGAAAATAAAAATCAAATTCATTACTGTCTCACCGATCATGAGAACAAGGAGATTGTGGGAGGCAATCCCTCCTCGAGATTGTGGGGTGATCCCCACAACAATTTCAACATGCTATTTGTACGGGCGAGGACATGGCAAGTGTTGGACCGTCGTGGACCAACAAGGGCAAGGTGGTGACGGCCTCACCACACGCCCTCAGCAGACTCCAAGTTTTGGGAGCCGTCGCCGCAAGCACGGTTGCCAAGCCAAAGGCAACCATACCGTTGAAGGTAACCGACGCCAACCTCGGCGACACCGAGAAGCATGCGGAGGCCGGAAAATGGCTCGACGAGAACGTCGATGCGCACGTGGGCGACCCCCACACAACGGACTACGCAATGGAGGAGGATCTCTTAGAGGGGGACAACGACAAAGAGCACGAAGCCGATGATGGTGAAGGCGACGAGGATCGCAATCATCGCTATCGTTGTGCAGCGCACTCGAGCCGATTGCTCAAGAAGGACAAGGCACTCGTCGCATTGCCTGAAGCTGCCAACTGCATTGAGGCTGTCGAGAGCAGCAAAGGTGCCGAAAGCAGCCACGTGGGAAGTTCTCGCGAGACCGAGTCAGACGATGTCGCCGCGAAGGCAGTTTTTGATGACCGCCGCAGGCTTGCTGAGTTTGCTGATGAGGTGGCGGGCCGACTAAAGACCACCACTGACGATGGAAGTACGGCACCACTCGGAGGAGTGAGGGCGGAACCCCCTTCCTACAATATAGCCGCAATGGGACAGGGCAGCGTCCACTCGAGCGTCGTCGCTGACAACAGCCTCTTCCAAAAAGTGGGACTTCAGGAAGGCGTGTAGGTGAACCGTACCCTCCTGCAGTGGATAAAGGTAAACAAAAAATGCCCTAGAGGCTATCGCCGATGCTCTGACAACATTAGAGCTGAAGTTCGCTTTTGCCAACATGCTAGCCAACGTCGGGCAGAGAATCACGGACCTGGATCGTGATCGCCAGCTGCAACGCCTGGCTGCTCATGAGGCAAGCCGCCGATGCGTCGACCTTGACAAGGTGTTACAGAGCGTGATCCAGGTGCGGAGGCAGCAGCAAGCGCAGCGCGCCGTAGCTGCTGATTCCACTCCCGGTGGCAGCGGCGACTTGCCTACCTTAACGACTTTGGGGCCGGTCATCAACACGTCCTTCCTCCATAGTGTGGAGATCTTCTGGAAGGGCGTGAAACTGACCGACACGCTGAATTGCATGGAGCATGTCCTACGCGTCCACAAGGCTCCACTCATTCAGTAGGGCGCCCTTGCCATGACGCGGCTTGAAGACAAGCTCTTCAAGTACGTGGTTACGGATTGGAGTGCCCAAAGGCCTCACCTTGAGTGGCAGCCCATGCAGTAGGAAGCCTTCTGCGCAATCATGTAGAAGAAGTGTACCAAACGTGAGGAGGCGCAGCGCGCCTTCTATAAGATCAAGGACTTCAGGCAGCTGGATAACTCCCTTGAGGCCTACTTGAGCGATTTTACCGTGCTCGTGGAGGAAGCCGAAAGATTCACCAAGAGTGGCGGTACCCAGACCTTCAAGTACCCAGAGTGCTTGCTGCTGGAGTACTTGCACAATGGTCTTGCTAGTGAGAAGCTGAAGGACAAGTCCACCACAAACGCAACGGGCCAATCTTGGACAAGCTAGAGGGCGTTGCAAGACTACATGAGCGAAGTGTATTCGGCAAACCCGAAGCATTACTCGGATGCATGGCCGAACGTGCGTGTACAACAAGGCTGCGATGAACGCATGGATGTTGCAGGGGCTGGAGGGACAGCCAGACAACAGGGTGGGATCAAGGGCAAGTAGCGGGAAAACCCCCCAGGCAAGAAGACTGGTGGGAACAAGCCCTCTGACTTCAAGCGTGGCCGCGACAATGACAAGCTACAGGTGGCGTGCGAGCGTCGTAACACGGCCTTTTGCGAGGGATTGTGCCACAACTACATGCAACCTGGACACTTCAGGGCACAGTGTCGTACTGGTGGTTGACAAGAGGTTGCGCCGTTACCCGGAGCAGCAGCACCTCGTGGGGAGGGTGTAGCAGGAGGCTGCTCAGAGAGCCGTGGACAGGGTCGCGGTCGCGGCAATGGGCCTGGCCGTGGTAACTGACAAGGTCGTGGGGCGGGTTTTTCCCATCCCTGAGTGACGTTAGTGGGGACCACTCAGGGATAAAATTGGATCACAAGTGTGGGCTCATGTTTTCAAACAAGGATGTTAAACAATTTGAGTTTTTGTCGAGTTCAAATTTCTCTGTTCTTTTCTCCCCTCATTGAACCTCATTCTGCACATGCTGATAGACATTGCCCACTAAATCTTGCATCATCGGATGAGATACACGACCGAACTTGCTTAGTGTTGGCAACATTGACCACTATGCAAGAATTGTGTAACACAATGATTGAAGCAAACACCCCCAAAGCCATGATTTACATCACGTTCGTGGTACCTTTAGTCGACGATCTCGGTCTAGTGAATTTAAAGACTGGAAAGTGCTACCCGAATTCACAGGTGCCCATAAGATGTGGACTCAAGTAGGTGAATCATGGGAGCTACGACGTCCACCGTCTAGATTCTGTGTTTATCAAATACTTGGCTTGTCATCGTCGAGCCTGTTCACTCGGAAGAGAGGAGGTAACATGACGATGCAGTTCAAAGGACACCTAGCTGGTGCGCCCCTGAACGTACTTGCTGACACTGGAGGAGATGACTCATTTGTTAGCCTTGGCTTTACCCGACAGATTGGCCTGAAGCACGAGCCATCAAATGGCGCAGTTGTCGTTGGTGACAACCGTACGGTACCCGTGATTGGTACTTGTAAAGCAAAAATTTGTATTCAAGGGTACACACAAAGTGTCACATTAAAGGTACTCAACCTTCTTGACTCATTTGACATGGTGCTAGGCGATTCCTGACTCCGTGAAAGCAAAGCTCTAATGTGCTTTAAATCAAAGCGTTTGATCCTCCAAAAAGGACAGCGTTGCTTTACGTTGATTCCGAGAACAGAGTTATCGCCAACCATACTCAAAGTCCATGCTAGCTTGTGTGCGATGCAGGTCAATAGACGTATTTGACAAGGTTGTCGATAATTCTTGGCTTAGCTGCAGAAAGTGGAGGACAACGTGAAGGAAGACACGCCACAAGACATCAAATATCTATTGGTGGAGTGCTCGGATGTTTTCCAAGACCCACCGGCTGGGCTTCCACCAGAAAGATACATAGGCCACACGATTCTGTTGCAACCAAAGGCGAATCCTCTATTCAGACCCATGTATTGCCTTAGTCCAGCAAAACGACGAGAGGTCAAACGCCAAATCAAAGAGTACCATGCAAAAGTGTGGATCGAGCCAAGTAGCTCGCCGTACGGTGAGCCGATCCTTTTGTGAACAAAAAGGACTGTGGTTTACACATGTGCGTGGATTACCGGGTGTTGAACAAGCTGAAGGTGAAAATTGATTCCCCTTATCGTGGATTGAGGACCTTTTTGACCAACTTCGAGGGGCAAAAGAATTGTTGTCCGTGGATTTGTCCCAAGGGTACCATCAAATCCGCATCACGAAAGATGATGTTTCCAAAACTGCGTTTCGAACGCACATGGGACACTATCAATTCCGAGTGTTATGCTTCAGGCTAACGAACGCCCCGGCAACCTTCCAAGGAGAAATGAACCGAACGTTTGCCATAAAACACGGTCAATGTTTTCTTAGTTTACCTGAATGACAACCTAGTTTTCTCCAAATCAATGGAAGAGCACATAGAACATTTGCGTGAAGTCCTCGCAATCCTTCGGGAACAAAAGTTCTATGCAAAAGTGATCAAGTGCAATTTTGCACAAGATAGACTCGAAAACCTTGGACACATCGTCAGCAAGGACAACATCCATGTCGACCCACAAAAGGTCCAAGCCGTTGTAGACTAGCCACGCCCAGAAAATGTTGGGCACATTCAGTCTTTCATTGGTCTTGTAAACTACTTTCGACAGTTTTTGCAAGGGTATTCGACCCTGGTAGCACCGCTAACCAGGCTCACGCGAAAAGACGTGCACTGGGAATGGACATATGATTACGAGAACGCTTTTCTCAAACTCAAAGAGTTTCTATCCACAGCCTCCGACCTAGCTCTTCCGGATCCATCGCATCCGTGGGAGGTTTGATGTGATACGTCAGTAGTAAGTCTCGGAGACGTCCTCATGCAGAATGGTCATCTAGTTGTGTATGAGAGCTGGAAGCTCATCCCCGCGGAAACATGGTGCACGACTGGGGATCAAGAGCTCCTTGCGGTAGTACACGCTTTCGAGATGTGGCGTTGCTACCTCGAGGGTGCTCAAGGGGGTGTGATGGTCGTGACCGACCATAACCCATTGGTGTTTTTATAAACGCAACTGAACCTGTCAAGACGACAAGCCCATTGGAGCGAATACCTTAGCCGATTCTCGTTCACATGGGAATACCGGCCAGGAAGCATCAATGTGGCCGATCCACTAAGCCGACAGCCTATGGATATCAAAGCAACCACCGAGGTCGGTGGATGTTTTATGGCCATTGCAATAGCAACAGTGCAAACACGAGATCCCTCTGCACCTCTACGGCAACCACCACGAGAGATTATCCATTATAATGGTTTTGTGAACAGAATCCAGATGGGATACTGTGTCGATTCTTGGTTTCAAGACCCTCAAAATCTAGACAAGTACGTACTGGTGGAGGCCGTAGGAATCTTCTGGCACGGAGAACAAGTTGTGCCAAACTCGGGAGACCTTCGAGCAAAGATTATCTCCCAGTTCTACGACCCGCCGGTCGCAGGTCATGAGGGACCTCGAAAAACTGGACAGACACTTTTGGACCACTATTGGTGGCAAGGATGGAGTGTCGATGTCTGTAAGCATTGCATGATATGCGACCCATGTCTTTGGAATAAAGCTAGTAACAAAAAGCCTGCTTGACTCCTCCAACAACTTCCCATTCCTGGGACTCCATAGAAGTGCGTCAGCATGGACTTCATTACTGGTCTTCCCGATACGACCCGTGGCCACGATGCAATACTAGTGGTTGTGGATCTTCTGACAAAGATGACACACTTCATTCCTAAAACTACTGATGTGAACACAGAGGAGACTGCTTGTCTCTTCTTTGAGGGCGTCGTAAAGTACCACGGCTTGTCATTGCGCATTCCTTCCGATCGAGGTAAGAAACTTGCTAATAAGTTCTGGCAAAAGATACTCGATTACTTTTGGTAGTGAGTCACAGATGTCAAAAGTGTTTTTCCCTCAAACTGACGGACAAACAGAGCGCATGAACTGTACTCTGGAACAAATGCTCCGCATGTACGTGGACCCTGCCATGAATGAATGGGACAAATTCCTAGCACCAGCAGAGTTTGCGGTGAATAACTCGGTGAACGAGTCTACACAGTTCACACCGTTTGTGTTGAACAGTGGTCGGCATCCAGTGGTACCCTCTTCATTGGTGAAGAGCGGGAGTAGAAGAGGACAGATTCCTTCTGCTCAAGTCTTTTTCGAGTGCATAGACTCCTTGTTATAGGAGGCGAAGGGTCACCTTCAAGCTGCTCGGCAACAACAAAAGGCATATGCCAAAAAAAGTCACCGTGAGGTCTCGTTTGACATCGGTGACAAGTGTTACTTAGCACTAAGAATCTTCGGCTGAAGTCGCCAGGGGCACAAAAACTTCTACCGAAGTGGATTGGGCCATTTCCCATCATTGCACGCATCGGGGCAATGGCATATCGATTGCAGCTTCCGCCAAGTACGAAGATGCATGACGTATTTCATGTGAGCCTGTTGGCTCCATACACGGCAGAGGAAACCGTTGAGCCACCACCGGCAGTCGTTGCTGCCGATGGCCAATACGAGGCTCGCCGCCTTCTTCACCACCAAGAGCGTACTCTCCTATCGCGGGTTGTTATGGAATACCTTGTTCATTGGGCCGGGTGTGGACCTGAACATAACTCATGGAAGCCCGAATCTTGGTTGTCCACAGAGGTGGTCAACGAGTATTGGAGAGAGCTTGCAGCTCCCACTGATCGACGCGTGTCAGGGGGCACCACCTAAACGCGAAGAAATTGAACAACATTCCCGCAAGGCGGCATTCATGGACTACAACCATAGGAGGTTTGGGACACCAAACATGGTTGTCGCGCGGACGCTCCAGCCTAAAGGGGGGAGGTCGCTAGCCGTGCTGATCGACAAGCAGCGGCTTAGGTCAAAGTGTTGGGCACGTGTTCATGTTTAGCTGGTTATTGAAAACATTAATTATCTTTCACAATGTTGACGACTCACTAACTAACAATCTTTCTTGTTGTTTATGAACCGAGACGGTTCATAGCAACTGGGGAGGAATGTGGCGGGAGGGCCGGTCTCGCCCTCCCTCCTCGCTGAAGCGAGGGGTGGTTACACACCACCCCTCACGTTAGCTAGGGCTGGCCGCCAGCCAGCTGGCTGCCGGCCGGCTGGATGGCCGGCGGCTGGCCAAGTGACCGGCCGGCCACCAACCGGCCAGCCGCGAGCCGCCGATCACGGCCTCGGCCCGATCGGCGGCTGAGGGGCCACGAGGGCCTGAAGGACAAGGCCTCATGGCCTCGTGCACTCGCTGCCCCCTCTCCCTCCTTACAAGCGAGCAAGCAAGGACGAGGGATAGGGAGAGCAAGGGTGAGAGCGAGGAGCAAGGGGAGTGCATGAGAGGAGTCGGCGCGAAATCGCCGATTGTGCCTCGCACGCGATGATTTCACGCCGACGTGTCAAAAAGGAAACTCGAGTTCGTTTATGATGAACTATGAGTTTTAAAACCGGGAAACTTGTGCAAAGACACAAGTTCGAGGTACAAACCCCCAGTCTAAGCCCTAAAACCAGGGGTAAGGCTAGAAACGGAAATGGGCCTCCGGAGACTTGAAATACTCGAGTCGCCCTGCTCTGGGTTGTTGATGACGATTGCCCCTGAGTCTTGCCAAGGGTGTAAACCCCTCACGCGGACTGAGAACGCCATTCTACAAACTACGACGATGAATTCACAGCAAGAGCTGGAGACTCGACCCGTTACACTACACCATGATGACGTCAGGAAGTAAACGAATGTTCACCCACTTCTTTGTCACCCATTCCCAGTCACGGCACCTGACACGAGTCAAGGGGGCACGACTAGTTTATGTTTTGGCAACAGATCGTTGCACGTCAAAAGAAGCCTTGTTGAGTTTTTTTTGTTTTTTAGTCCCCATTTGCAAATTCTTCAGCAGTTGGTCGCTACCCGTGGCTAGTTTGACCAGCTTTGGTCAGGCAAAAGCCCTCGCAGGCGAGCAAGGGCTTTGGCCAGGCCTCTCTTGCTTCGCCTCCCTCCCAGCAACCCTATCTGCACGGGCTGTCGTAAAATTGGCAGTCGTCGCATCTGCACATTGAACGACTTAGACAAAAAATTTGACCACGGAATACACACACAAAAACATCTCTCTGTAAACATTAGCATGGCCAGAGTCATAGGCAGAAAAAGATTACACAAAAGAGACAGTTTACTATCTCTTTCTAAATGTTTCTGGTAGCCCCACATTCGATCCTGTTGTGGTGTGAGTTGTTTCCGTCCATTTGTACAGCTTACTGTGACCACTCGGCCATGTCCATGCTCGTGCAGATCCCTGATGCGGGCCCAGCTGGCGCCGGAGCACTGACGGTTGGTGGATCCAGCCACCAGCAGCTGCCAGACGATTGCCACGACGTTCCGGGTGCTTGCTGGGGTGCTCTGCAATTTTTCTGCAGGTGCTAGAGTTTTCTCGGTGGACTGGCTCTCGAGCCCGATTTGCATGTTTTGTATTGTCCGTCCACCGATCGATGCCGGACTTGTGCGTGTGACCAGTCGTAGCGTCCGGCTCAAGATTTTGCATCTCTAGGTTCAGACGGTGTTGTGTTTGGATGCCTGTGCGCAAAGTTACGACCAAAACAGTGGTTTTGAGCCGGTTTTAGGACAAACTGACACTACCGCGTGCGTCACCCGCCGTGTGCCGCGGCATGTATTTATGCTGTATGCTTGTCAGTTGTCATTACTTTCTGCATTGCTAAGCTATTGGAGCTTATGAGACTTTGCGCGTCTCCCTAGCCTGATCCTTGTTGTTTCTTGCACCTGCTTGCTTGCTAGTGCGTCAGCTGACTGGACAGTGTCGCCACATCAGCAGCAGCAAGGTTAGGAAGCTTCCTAGCAATTTCTCATGGTATCAGAGCAGCGAGACCCCTCTCGCTGAGCTGCGCNACCTTGTTTCAGGTGTGGGCCGATTCTGAGGGTGTCTGGCCCTACTACCACAGCCAGTACCAGACCCGCGACGCTCACCAGGTCCAGACAGCAGCGAGAGCGATGCGGGGTCTACTCTACGCCATGCCGCGGGAGACTGTGGTCGACTTCCGACCCTTTCTTGGTGAGGCCGGGACCGGGACTGGAGCAAATCCACGTCAGGGGCGGGAGCTGGCCCTGACACTTCTCGCTGCGGAGACCCATGCCACGAGGGCAGTCCGACTACGTGAGTTTCACTCCCTCCGTCAGGGTCCCACGGAGCTTGCAGCTGACTACTGGAGGCGCGCGATGCGCCTTTACATGCGCCTTGGGACCAATAGCGGGACGCAGCTGTGGGCACTCGACACCGTCATGATGGGGGCGCATTTGGACCACGTGAAGCTCTTTACGAGCTTCGATCGTGTGGCTCTCTCTGAGTTGTCCGAGTCACTACAGCTCCTTCCTTGGGCCCATCGCTACTTCTTCCAGGCCACATCGGCTCATGAGGCTGCCATCGCCCATCAACAGAGTCCACTTGTTGCAGCAGTGACTGCGACGCCTCCTACGCCTCTGTCCCTGCTCGCCAGTCCCACCTCCACCGCTTCCTCCTCCTCCTCCTCTACACCGAGCGGCCACACTCAGGGCGTTACAGCGGCCGTACAGGGGAAGAAGGGGAAGAAGCGACGTGGGAAGGGACAGCAGCAGCAGCAGCCGGCGAGTAGTGGCCGTGGACGTTCTGTCCACTGCTACAACTGTGGAGAAGCTCACCGCTACACGTAGTGTGAGCAGCCCCTTAACTGGACTCGGATCATGCGCGGCCTTCAGGCGGCGCACACGCAGCGGATTTCCTCGCGTGACACACGGACTGGGCGCGCCGCGACCACGAGTGCAGCAGACGCATCCGTTTCATCAGGCGGCAGCGGTGATGTGGACCCTAGGGATCGCACGATCGCGGAGCTTCGTCAGCTGCTGGCGCTTCGTACTCAGGGAGGTGCGAGTATGTTATCACAGCCGAGTGGTCTCGATACAGCTTGTCTTACTGCGTCTGTTGCTCGTGATGATGCTTGTGGTGGAGCTCTGGTGGCTTGCGATGAGGATGGACCTGACAGTACCGACTGGCTTGACGAGTCACATATCCGTGTTGTTCGTCGTTGTCCCGGGTCCTCTGCTGAGCGTCCAGCAGAGGCAGAGTGTTCTGTGGCCCGTTGCTCAGTGTCGACGACTGGTCGTGAGCCGGGTGGCACCTGGATTATTGACTCAGGGGCCACCCATCACATGACCTGTCGTCGTAGTGACTTTGTTGTGCTCGGTCCCGTTGCGTCCGTTCGGTCTGTTCGCACAGGGTCTGGTCAGTCGTTGCCTGTGCAGGGAGTTGGAGTTGTGCGGTTTGATGGTCCGTCTGGCCCCTTGTACATTTCTGACGTGCTCNGCCGCGGCAGGTATTTATGCTGTGTGCTTGTCAGTTGTCATCTCTCTCTGCATTACTAAGCTATTGGAGCTTATGAGACTTTGCGCGTCTCCCTAGCCTGATCCTTGCTGTTTCTTGCACCTGCTTGCTTGCTAGTGCGTCAGCTGACTGGACAGTGTCGCCACATCAGCAGCAGCAAGGTTAGGAAGCTTCCTAGCAATTTCTCATGGTATCAGAGCAGCGAGACCCCTCTCGCTGAGCTGCGCAGTAGAGACGCAGCACAGGCAGTAGCAGTGAGAGTCACCGCCGCCGCCACATCCTGGGACCCGTCGCAGCCGACGTTGGCAGCAGCGACGTCACCACGCAATCGCCACCACCGTAGCAAGTGGAGCTGCGGTAGTGACAAGATCCAGCAGCCACGCCGGCCAGCAGCAGCAGCACCGGGTGGCAACAGCAGCACCGGGTGGCAGCAGCAGCCGTATCTGGCTGCCAGCCTGTACACAAACAAAAATAAAGGAGTAGCAGCTCGCAGCAGCAGCTTTCGGCGGCGGCTGCGAACAGTGGCAGCGCGTAGCTTGCAGCTGCGCCGGCATCAGCAGCCGCGAGCAGCACCAGCAGCGCAGCAGCAGCAGCGAAGCAGCAGCAGCGCAACAACAGCATTGCAGCTACTGCAATGACAGCAGCAAATGCGGTAGCAGCAGCATTGCAGCAGCGGCAGCGGCTACAGCAGCGCAGCAGCAGCAGATCCGCGTAGCGGCGAGCTTGCGCAGCACTGCTGCTGCACAGCAGTGCTGCGTAGCTGCGCAGAAACTGCGCAGCACTGCGCAGGCCTGCGTGGCACTGCGCAGGCCTACGCAGCCCCTACGTAGCCGCGAGCAGGGGGTGACGAGGTCACCCCCACCGGTCACGCGAGGTTTGCGTGACTGCCAAAAAAAAACCCTGGCGTAAAAAATGCTAGCGAAAAAAACGCTAGCGTTTTTTTTCGCTAGCATAAAAAATGTTGACGTCATCACCGACTCTGCTGACGTCAGCAGTTTTAGGGTCAAAACGTCATTTTTTTTTTAGAAGTTTCAAGTCCTCGAGAAACGCTGTCAGTTTCTTGTTTGGAGTATCTTTTACGTTCGGCCCCATACTGAGCGTTGCGATGGCGCCGGTCCGTGACAAGGACAAAGGACTCGTTGACCCCTCTTCCTCCTCTTCGGGCGTTATGAGTCCTCGATCGCAGTCACGTATGATCGACGAGCTTCGTCGGTCACAGGACGAGATGCACCGGCAGCAGCAGAGGCAGTCCGACGCATTACAGGAGGTCACAGAGTTACTGCGGGGTCGTTCGATGGCTTCACAGCAGCCACCTAGAGGATCTACTGGAGCTGCACCATCTGCTCAGCAGTCTACACCCCACACAGCACCGCGGCCGCAGCATCACTCATCACAGGTGGACTCCTGGGATGAGGAGAAGATTGAGGATGACTCACGCGAGCACGAGATTCGTGTGCTTGAGGAGCGCATCCGTGAGTTACGTTTGGGATCACAGCCTCCCACTCCGCCACCTTCTCGCCGTCAGGATCAGCCGCGTCGTTCAGCAGCGTTCACCTTTGGTGGTGTTTCTCTCACTGGTGGGCTCC
>SZWC01004298.1:121117-133098 GCA_023375785.1 Penium margaritaceum
CCAAATGCCGTGCAATCAAATTGTGGTTGGAGTCATCGTCCTTGTAGAGAAAACTTTTAACTCTGTAAGATTCTGTCTCACATCCAGCGGCAGCCTGCAGTAATCTTTAGCAGTAGTATGCTTGAAACTAGGGGTGGTCGTTTTGCCATAGTTTTTAAGCCACCTCTTTCCAAAGGCGCGTGACAGGTTGACCTTAGCCATCTCACCCGAAGTCCTCTTCAGAATGCATAAAATGGTTTTATCGTACACATGTGCCAGTCCACTTATCTTCGCAGTTCTGCGGAGAAAACGCTTCTAGTATGCCATTTTCCAGTTTCACATGAGCGACGAGGTGCCACCAAAACTGCCGCGCCGTAGCGGGAGGCAGAGGAGAGCGGGGAAGCCCTTCGACGCAGGCACCGGTCAATGGATCGGCATGACATGGTGCATGCTGGCTGCATCAACAAAGCCAACGACTGTGCAACAGGCACTTGCGCGGCCCGAGGGGAAGCCGTGGGACGCCGCCATCAAGTCGGAGTTGGCGTCCATTGCTGAAAACGAAACGTGGGAGTTGGTTGACTAGCCAAAAGACGCCAAGGTCATCGGCTCGAAGTGGGTCTTCAAGACCAAGTTCATGAAAGAAGGTGTGGTGGACAAGTACAAGGCACGGCTCGTAGCGAAGGGGTACGCACTGCGTAAGGGCGAGCACTATGATGAGACGTTCGCCCCCATCGCCAAGTTCACAAGCATCCGGGCGATCCTTGCAGTGGCAGCCGCGAAGGATATGGAGCTCCAACATTTAGACGTAATGATGGCCTTCCTCAATGGCATCATCGACAAATAAATCTACATGGAGGTGCCGTAGGGGGTGGAGGCGATGGAGGGCAAGGTGTGCAAGCTGCGAAAGTCCTTGTACGGGATAAAATAATCGCCTCGATGTTGGTATCAACAGATGGACAGCTTCATGGCACAACTCGGCTTTAAGCGTTGTGAGGCAGATCACGCGTGTACGTGCGGCGTAGCGAGAAGCTTCATCAGATCGTCGGACTCTACGTGGACGATCTGATCTTGTGCTCCTCAGACCTGTTGAGCCTACAACAGCTGAAAGAGCACCAGAGCAGCAGGTTCTAGATGTCGGACATGGGGGAGCTGGAGTTCTACCTCGGGGTGAGCATCACGCGGAACCGGAGGGCGAGCACGCTTGAGCTCGGGCAGGCCAAATACGTGGCCGAGGTGCTGAAGTGGTATGGCATGGAGGACTGCAAACCAGTCTGCAGTCCTGTCTCCACGACCTGTGAAGTGAGTGCGGCAATGGCGCCGCAAGCAAAAGAAGATCGGGAGGATATGACAGGGGTGCCCTACATATCGGCGGTGGGCGGCCTCATGTACACCATGGTGGCGACACGACCGGACCTGGCCTACGCGGTGGGCCAAGTGAGCAGGTACGTGGTCGATCCAAGGCGACTATACTGGCAGGCGGTCAAGCGCATCCTCCGCTACCTGCAGGCGACGCGTCACGCGCGCCTCAGGTTCGACGACAAGGGGCGGGCGGACCCCTTGCCTCTGGTCTACTACACGGATGCAGACTACACTGACGATGTGGAGGAGTGGAAGTCCACATCCGGCTACGTGTTCTTCCTCGATGTTGCAGTGGTCTCGTGGTGTAGTAGAAAGCAAGACTACGTCGCTACCTCCACAGTGGAAGCAGAGTACATCGCACTGGCCGAGGCGGTCAAGGAGGTGGCGTGGCTCCGCAGGTTGCTGGGGGAGCTGGGCGTGCCGCAGCAAGAGCCTACAGTAGTGCAAGAGGACAACACCGACTCCATCTTGCTGACTAACAACCCAACGTAGCACAGGAGGACGAAGCATATCAATGTGCGTTACCGCTACGCACGGGACATGGTCGAAAATGGGCAGGTGGTGCTGTTGTACTACAACACTCACAACATGCTTGCGGATTGCTTGACCAAAGCGCAACCCGCGGACCGGCACGCGATGAGCGTGGCCGGGCTTGGGATGACCAGCTCTTATGGGCTTGAGGGCGCAACGAAAGACGAGTGAGAGCAAGCTGGAGCAGCGGGCATGGAAGGTGTAAGGGGGAGAATGCTGAAACATTGCCCCTCCGTATACCCAACTGTGGCGCCGGGAGGTGCCGACGAGCCGTCAGAGAGAGGAAACATCTCGCAGTTGGATCTAGCGGCTCAAGGATTGCTTACATCTTAAGATGGATGATTGTCCGTGGAAGTTGACGAGTTGCTGAATCCGGTGGAAGTTGGTTCACCAGAATTGGATAAGTATCGAGGGAGATATGAGCTTCCAAAGTTGGGGTGTATGCGGCGGCTCTGGGAGCCGGCCGCGACTCGACTTCCGGTGAATAATCGACCGGACCGAGTAACAAATGTCCATATGGAAGTTTTGCTCTGGAGTGACTGCCGAGGCGTCTGGTGGATAATCCACCGGATCCTGTAGTACAAGTTGTTACTGAGGGACTTTGCCAAATTCCTGGCTCGGCATCCGAAACTCAGTATTACGTTTTGTTACTCGGGGTCTTCGTCAAAATTCTGAAGGAAGGCCCACGGACAGGTTTCAAACCTCGTCACACCCCATCACCAAACTCGACCCAAAAGAGGGGGAGGTGCATTAAAATAGCACAGGGGACCCATACACCATGTGCAATGGGATCTGCGCCTCGAGTAGAGCGCTTCATACGTGAAGGAAGGCGCCACGGCGTGTGGCGGCGTCAGGCTTCTGTGGTGGGTGAGATCTGCTCTTCAGCAAGCATGACTTGGGCTACGTTTGGCTGAATTGCACATGGTTTGGTGCATTGGAGAGCTCATGGCTAGCCCTATAAATGTTCTTATCATGTCCATGTACAAAAACTAGTGCAAAATCGCGTTGTTCTGTTCGCAAAACTGACTATCTCTAAATATCTGCTCACATAGCGTGAGGCGACCAGAAAGCTCACGCTCAGTCTCAGATTCACCCAAAATAGAAGACGTGAACCACTAGAGAAGATCACACCAACAATCGGGACCGCACCGTGCAGATTTCCCGACACGAGGCATCGTAGATGACGAATGCCACCCTGTTGCATTGTGTGTGGCAACCTGATTTGGAGTCAAGGACAACTCCCAGATCCTTCAAGTCGGTGCAGTTCTACACCATAAGGGCCTACTCATCCTCCTTCCTATCCCATTACGACTGATCTGGCTTCTTCTTCGGGCAGTTTCGCACATGGTGGCCCTCCTTGCCGTAGTTGAAGCACCACACCTTCTTGTTACCCTTCTTGGTGTCCTGCTTGGCACCCTTCAAATTGTCGCCTCGGCCTTCACATTGAGGAGGAACGGTGTCGATACAACTTGAAGCCAGATTGACCGATGTGGCTTTTGTTGTGCTTCTTTTATGCCTCCTTCACCTCACCCATTGCATTCTCTGGCGGAGTAGTCTTTTCATCTTTCACAAGTTCAAGCAGCCCCTTGTTGTCGAGGAACACCTCAAACTTCCACCTCCACAAGGAAAAGCCCGTCCCATCAAACTTGAGGACAGAACAATTGCTTTCTTGCCCTTTGGTTGTCATGTCTTGGTGCTGGAAGCATGAATACAACCTGGTTTGGAACCCTCTAAAGGCATGGGAATAACCCTTTGTTGGCTTGAGGGTGAGTGTACAGCCTGGAGGATCCCCAGCAGGGGCTCGGACACACCACCAACTATTTTATTAGAGAGTAAAACTGTAGAGGCAACTAGTTCCAATGCTGGCAGAACACTGGACAGAGAGAGTGGCAATGTATTTGGCCTTAACGTACTGGGAATAGACTCTTTGTGAAGGCACCAAAATAGTGGCATTTTATAGCCACTGATCTAAGCTTTTCAAACTACCAAAGTATGCCACATTTCAATCTCCCTAGCAGATTCTATGGATTCTAGAATGTCCCTTGATAGACTTTATATCTTCCCACCTAGGAAGGCATCCCTTCCCTCCTCTAGAAGCGTCTGCCCCTTCCTAGACTCCTCAGCTTGCTTCTAGTAGGTGGGAAGGTATCTAGAAGACTAGGACATCTCTAGATTCCTTGTAGAACATGGTATCCTTTCTAGGAGGTATGTCACCATCATGGATGTTCCCCTAGCCTTCTATAGAATGTAGAGAGCAACTCTAGAAGTTGAGCTAGCTCCCGGGCACCTGTTTTCTACCTCCCTTGAGGCAAGGCAGAAATTCAAGTTGCGGGACCTAAACCTGGGCCCTTGCCTCTAGAGGCAGACATCATTAACAACTAAGCTTCTTAGGCTTGCCTTTTTTGGTGTTCTTTTCTAGAGTCACTACAGCCATGGTGAGGAGCACAATTTCAACATAAGCTTGTATAAGTACGTGCAAGCATGTGTACGTGCATGTAAGTAGTCAAGTTATCTCCTATTAATGTGACATGTGTCACTCGTGTCCGATGAGCGAAAAGAAGCCGCTGCTCTGCTCTTTTGTCCTGTTTTGCATGTTTGTATTGAGGATGTTCATTTTCTGGAGTCTAGCCCATAATGCTTCTTACCATCCTGTCACCTTTAGTTCCGCAACCTTGCCACCGTCTCTCCTCTTTCCTTGCTTCCAGCTCACTCATCCTTCGCCATCCAATCTTAGCTCTCAGTCTTGCATGTCTTCGCTTCGTCACTCTCCCTCCTTTGCATGTCTCTGTTTATTACATCAAGTCGCCCCCTTTGCTCTATCTTTCTCTAGCAACTCTCCCATCTACTCTCCTCTCTATCAGTCTACCTCGGCTCCCGCCCATCCTGTGCCTTTCTTCCACTTAACTTTGTAGTCTCACATAGCTCTCTGATTTTGATATGTTCTGCACTTTTGCACCTTCCATTACTTCTATCTGCTTCTGCCATCACTTGCTCCGCTCCCTACATAAATCTGACATGGAAGTAGAGCTTAAAGAAACAACGCCTGGTGTCCTCTAACCAAGTTATTGCTTCACAGTTGCCATTGCTGCCTTCTGCCATCAGCGCCTCCTTCGTTACCATCTACCGCTACTTCTGCCGTCCACGTCATCTCTACAAACCAAAGGACTCCATTCCTTCTTGTGCCCATTCCACCTGTATGTGGTGCTTTGTCTCATCCAAGTCCTTGACGCACCTTCTTGCCTGCGTGCCATCTTCTGCTCCATCACCAGCTGACATCAGCCGTATTGTCTTGCCTCGCTTCTCAAGCCTTGGCCACACTCATCATTGTGAAAAAAAACACTGTATCCAAACAAACACCCGCCGTAATGTTTGGCCTCATCTTCCGCCAACAGCTGACAGCAGTACTCAAGCCGTTGTGTGTTGCCTTCTTCAACAAAGTTTCCTGCTGCATTGTTCCCTCCGCTCCTGTCAAGTTGCATTACTGCCATCATATTTGTCCTTTGCAGATCCCATGTTTCTGCCCCTCCTTTGTAGCTCCTGCCGGATTGCATGAATGCGTGGCAAGATTACCTCTCCGTTGCAGTTTCCATCCCCCGCAATGCCCTCAGCATCTCGTCCGCCTCTAGCAGTCGCGTCTATCCTCTTTTGTCCCATCTGCATCAGCCTCATCTCCGCTTTCCTCTCCACCTCTTTGCTGCGTCATCCATTTGAGCCAGCCTCTTGCACTGCCCTTGTTCTCCGGAGCGCCCTCGTTCTCTCTTCCTCTTGCAACAATGTCCTGTTTTACTCCTTTTACATCAGCTTCATTTGCTTTGTCACCTTCATCAACATTGTGTCATTGAAATCCTTGCATCCTCCTATTCATCCACATCCCTCTTCCTCGTTGTCTACCTTCCTCATCATCATCATCAACTTCAGCCTCTCGCACTTGTGCACCGCCTCTTGTTCTTCAATCAGCCTCAACATCATCATCATTATCATTTTCATTCCTTTCATCTTGAGCATCATCTTCCTCTTCAAGCATCATCATCATCAATCAGCGCACGTGGTATGCCCCTACACCCAGTTCATCAATCATCTTCTCTAGGTGTCATCCTCATCTGCTTTGCATTTGGATCTTCCCAGTCAATCTTCCAATCCCGCGGTGACCTGTGCCCACACCGTCCCATCATCATCGTACGTGGCTTGGCCCTGTACCCATATATCATCATCATCAACAGCAATCCTCCTCAGCTTCCATCAGAAAATCAGCATATGTGGCCAGAACGAGGACCTACATGAGCTCGTTTTACATCTGACAGCGGCCTGCACACAAGCCAGCAATAGATTTCTCACGGCTCGTTGGCCCCCTCCTTCCCCTTTTAATGCCTCTACTCCCCTACTTGTTCACCTACGTGGTCCATCCCTCAGCCCAACATAATCATCATCATCAAATCCTCCACCGCCATCAACTTCTCTCCTCGGCAAAAAGATCCGCCCTAGTAACCACCAATCTTGTGGTAACATGCGCCCATACCGTCATCCTCAACACGTTGGGCACGTGGTCTGCACCTGCGCCTAATTTTCAACATTATCTTCCTTCATCCGTCATGATTCACTTCTACACTCGGGAGCAGGATCATAGTGACCTGCATCAAAGCTGCCTTGTTCATCACCTTGCTCATGACCTAGAGGTCACTTCACCTCTTGCATTCATTATATCTCTCCCACCCTTCAAGCTTGGTGTTATGGGAGCCGCCGGTCGAGGTGGTGATTAAGTTGTTATGCTGATGTCATATGCATGTTTTGATGTTCCCATTGTATTCTACTTTAAAAAAAGTGTTGAATCGACCCAAAAACTGGGTCATTTGGTGCAGGGACGAGAAAGATATGGCCGTGTAAAAGTGGGAGGCGCACCTCCAGAAAACAGGAGACGTACCGGTTCGACCCCAAGCACGGCGGAGCGACTTTCTCGCCCACTGCAGCTGAAGTGCCCCTGGATGGTTGCTTAACCAATGAGAAAATATTCATTGGTATCCATGGGCGCTTTGGGATGGCGACTGGAGCTGCATTCGCAAGCGAGGGCGCTTCGGGCGGCCGTGACCCCTGTTGGCAGTGCTGCCAGCGGCAGTCACGCGTGGAGCACTCAAACGGCCATAACTCAGCCGTTTCTTCACAGATTGAGGCGTTCTTTAGTGCATTGGAAAGATTGCAATGCGTACTACATGATGCATGTGTTGCTTGCGTGATTGCACCTCAGCAGAGGGCTTCGAGGCACCGAGAGGCTCTCGGCTGGCTCATAGGGGCTGATACATAAGGAAGCCTAGGGGTTGTTCAGGGCGTGCCAATCTTATCCAGAGACTTTGTACATTGCCTTGTACTGATCAATCAAGTCTAAGGATTCATTCCTTGCCCAACTCTCCTTGGATTCTAAGCGTTGCCTTGCGCATGTCCATTCGATCCTACATGTTTTCCGCAGCGTACCTTGGTGCAAACGCCGCCAGGAGATTCGTACGGCGGGAACCTCGGTCACTAGAAGCGGTCTTGCTCCTAGGAGAGGGTCGTGCGACATCTCAAGGTTTGGCCAAAATACCAAGGGGTCAAGGGTGGGAGGTTTATCCCAAGGGCTCAGCGTGTGACCGTCATGCCGAGCGCCCCTCGGTTCACATTTGGTATCAGAGCGCGTGGACGTTCGCTCGGCTTTTGCGCGGACCCAAGGGAGGCAACAGATCTGCCACAACTCCGTTTGACCAGAAAGTTTCTGTCACAACCCGAAGCATGGCAGCCACGGCATACAACTAGGCCTATCTTATGGAGGAGATCCGGCGTGCTCTTGACGAGTTGCGTCAAGAGAACCAGCAGCTGCGTGTGAAGATTGAGGCGAGGTACGTCGGCCAAGGGAGCAGTGTATCGGGGGGTGTCGCATTGGCATCCGCACCTGTCTTTCGGCGGCCCAAGCCAAAGGAGCCGGAGTTTTATACCGGCAATGGCAGTGCGCAGGAGTGGCTCTTCACGATGAGCCATTACTTTACGGCGTTGGGCGTTCCCGTTGGAGAAGATGCCACAAGACTGGAGTATGCAGTTATGCTACTCCGGGGAATGGCGCTGCAGTGATGGTCGGCATTGTGCCGGCGGAACGCCGTTGGGTTGCCAGACGGGCTGGGGGCCGGGGCACGGATTCAGCTATTGCTGAGTCTACCACTGGGGCGGGAAGTGCAACTCGGTGTACATGCGTTGACGGAGAAGCCAGAGACGTGGGAGTAGTTCGAGATGATGCTCCAGGCGTACGCCTCCTCAATGGCAGCCGGGTCGCACGGGATAAAATGAAACATGTCAAGCAAGGCGGATCGGTCCAGGACTACACCACACGCTTGAAGGCTTTGGTGGCATAGATTGACGACCTCTCGGACGCGGAGGCGTACGACAGCTACCATGATGGCCTGAAGCCACACGTCCAACGTGAACTCGCGGTGTTCGGGTTGCGAAATTTTGTGGAGCTGGTTTCGGCGACGGAGTGCATCGACACGGTAAGCTACAATGCGCGCCGGAACAACTACGCAACACATCCACTGGTGGAGCAACCGGGTCAGGCTGTGCCCATGGAGGTGGATGCAATCCAAGCCAAGCAGCGGGGCGCGGGTGGGCAGCAGGGACCGAGAGGCAAGTGCTGGGCTTGTGGTGAGGAGGATCATCGCAACCGGGACTGTCCCAAGCGCAAGGCACAGTAGGGAAACGGGGGGCAACAGTGAGAAGGGGATGACCTACTGCTGTGATTCTTTCATCCGCAAGGGATGGAACCAGCCTTTGAAAAGCTTTTGTCGATTCAGGAGCTGCTTCAAGTGCTGTTGCAAAATGAAGGTGAGACCATGCAGTTTCCTTGGATCATCCTCGAGCTGGTTCTTGAGATTCTGGAGGGTAGTTTTAAGGGTCGGAGGAAGCTACGCGGTCTGCTGGACGGCGGCGTGAGCCATAGCTTTGTAAACGACAAGTTGGCGATGAGGTTGGAGCTTGCACGGCAGCCGGGGACGTCGGCCAAGGCGTGGCAGGTGTCCGGAGTGGTGGAGTGCGGCAGGCCTCTTGTCAGGGACAAGGTCTATATGGGTGAGTTGGTGTGCAACGCGGAGTTCCACACTTGCCCTATGGATGATTACGATTGCTTGATTGACTGGGATTGGTTGCACTCTTGGAATCCGGAGGTAGATTAGAGGTGAAACTGGGTGGTCATGAAGGCGGACGAGAAAAATCTCACTTTGTCATTATGGCGGGGTGAGGGGAAGGAGTCGGATGTGGTGGAAGCAAGGAAGCAGCTGCGTGTCATCAACTTGCAACAGTTGAAGCGGTGCAAGAGCAAGGATGGCTAGGTTTTCTTGGCATGGGTGCGTCCACAACAAGCAGAAGAGCAATAGATTACAGCAATTGAAGTAGCGCAGGGACAGCCGGTGGAAGGTGCGGGAGCTCCGGAGTTGCATCCCGGTAGTGGGGAGGTGCTCAAGGAGTTCAGGGACGTTTTTTGAGAGGAGTTATCAAAAGGGCTGCCGCCACGACGCGACATCGACCACAAGATCGAGGTGATGCCAGGTTCGTCACTAACGGTGCGGTCTTACAACCACATGAGCGACGTGGTGCTTGCGGAGCTCAAGAAGTAGTTGGGGGAGTTGGTGGACCAAGGTTTCATTCGGCCGTTGGTGTCTCCATACACGGCGCCGGTGCTATTAGTTAAGAAGAAAGTAGGAGAGCTGCAGATGTGCGTGGACTACGGGGCGCTTAAGAACATCATGGTGAAGAATCGATACCCATTGCCACAGGCCGAGGAGTTGTTCAACCAGCTGCGAGGCGCGCGTGTCTGTAGCAAACTGGATCTGAGGTCGGGGTATCACAAAATCTGCATTGTGGAGGAGGAAGTGGAATAAACCGCGTTTTGGACGCGCTATGGACACCTCGAGTATCTTGTGATGCCTTTTGGGCTAACGAATGCTCCTGCTACGTTCATGGCGTTGAAGAACCGGATAATCCACCCCTACTTGGACCAGTTCATGGTCGTCTTCCTTGATGATATATTTGTCTACTCGTGAATGATGGAGGAGCACCAAGAGCATCTGTGGACAATGATGAAAGTGCTGAGAAAGGAGCGGTTGTTCACCAAGCTTAGCAAGTGTGAATTCCCCAAGCAGGAGGTGGAGTTCCTTGGGCACTTGTCAACTGGAGGGGGATCCGCATGGACCCAAAAAATGTGGAACCAGTGAAGGAATGGCCAGAGCCGGCGTGCGTGCATGACATCCAGGTTTTTCTGGGCTTCGCAAACTACTACCGAAGGTTAATCCGGTGGAATGCGACAATAGGAGCACCCTTGACAGACTTGCTCAAGAAGGGGCGCCAATGGGAGTGGGGTGCAAAGCATGAACAACCCTTCAGTGCAATGAAGGCTGCCATGTGTGAGGCACCGGTGTTGGTGCACCCAGACATGAGTAAGGAGTACGTGTTGGCGACAGACGCAAGCGACTATGCAATCGGCGGGGTGCTGATGCAGGACCAAGGGAAGGTGTTGCAGCCCATCGCGTACTAATCCAAGAAGTTGAAAGGGGCTAAACTCAACTGTTCAATCCATGAGAAGGAAATTCTCGCGGTGGTCCAGGCCTTCAAGCAGTGGAGGTGCTACGTTGAGGCACGGCGGTGTGTGTTGCACACGGACCACTACACTCTCAAGTACCTCAAGTTGCAGCCGAACCTGAGTCATCGTCAAGTACGGTGAATGGAGCTGCTGGAGGGCGGCTTTGACTACGAGATCCAGTACAAACCAGGGAGGATCAATCCAGCGGATCTTCTCTCACGTCACCCCGACTTGGGCGTGCATGCTATCACGATGCTGGCGGGATCTCCAATCATTCGCAGTCTGTTTGCTCATGGGTATGCGGAGGAGCACGACTTTGCCGAGAGTACGGTGAAGGGGTGCAAGTGGGAATAGCAGGTAGTGGCGACGTGTGAAGGGGAAGTAGGTTGTGGTGCCGCGGAGTGCGTCGTTGCGACAGGCATTGTTGGAGGAGGCGCACGACTCACACTATAGTGGTCATTTTGGCCACGACAAGACCTTCAAGACGCTTGTGTGCCAGTATTGGTAGGTGACGATGGGAGCAGATTGTGAGTACGTGAGCAGCTGTGATACGTGCCAAAGAATCAAGTCACGGAGGGCACGGTGGCCAGGAGAGCTGCAGCCGCTACCGGTCCTAGAGCACCCGTGGATGGACATCTCACTGGACTTGTGGGGGGTCTTCCACGGGGCACTACGGGCAAAACCATGGTGCTGCTGGTGGTGGACCGGTTCAGCAAAATGGCACACTTCATTCTATGTGCGGAGAAGGTCACGGCAGCGGAGATGGCTCAACTCCTCTTGCAACATGTCATCAAACTTCACGGAGTGCCAAAGTGCATGGTCTCGGACTGCGACTCGCGCTTGACCTCCCGGTTTTTGGAGGAAATCTTCAAGAAGTTGGGCATCCTTGTGGCTCTTTCATCGGCCTACCATCCCCAAACGGACGGCCAGACGGAACATACCAATCAGACCATGGAGCAGCTGCTGCGGGGAATCTTGGAGTCGGATGGCGAGGGATGGGAATGCAAACTCTCGTTGGTTGAGTTTGCCTACAACTTGTTAAAAAGTGCCCCTGCCATGGATGCCGTTTGCCGTTTTCCTGGTCCAACCGCAAGAGAGTGGTTGCATGTCCAATCGGATTGCAGATTTGGACTCCTTGGATTTTGCCATGCGATTTCAAGCTTTCAGTTGCTCGATTTGGTTGAGAATTCAGATAGTTAGCCCTCCCCAAAGTTCGGGTGGTGTGGCGGGTGGAATCTGGTACCCGTCCGGGGTGACGGGATACTCCACCGCCGGTGGTCCGTGTTCAGCTCCAACTGGCTCCGTAGACCCCAAGGCCCTAGAGGAAGCAACCAGGGAGGTCCCCTGGACCAGGGCGAGCCGTCCTTTGACTTGTCAATCAAGGAAAGGCGCTTCGAGCCGTTGTCTGCTCGTGTCGGAGACGACTCGCGTCGGCGGCAGCCAAAGGCGGCTCCACCAAGGGTTGCTTGGATGGGCGTAGCAGGGGCTATACTGCTCCGTTTTGGGCGTGCTTGGATGCGTTGGA
>SZWC01004298.1:133117-149901 GCA_023375785.1 Penium margaritaceum
CCTTTGACTTGTCAATCAAGGAAAGGCGCTTCGAGCCGTTGTCTGCTCGTGTCGGAGACGACTCGCGTCGGCGGCAGCCAAAGGCGGCTCCACCAAGGGTTTCTTGGATGGGCGTAGCAGGGGCTATACTGCTCCGTTTTGGGCGTGCTTGGATACGTTGGAAAGCTCAGATCACAGGCTATTAGAATCTGATGTAATCTCACCAAAATAACAATCCAGTAATGATTCGCAGCCCTTCTCAGTTTCCGCAATCTGTATTCTGCCAGAATTATGCTCCCTTGGTGTTGTGGCGACCCAAAGCACACACCTCCCTTCGAAGTCTCCTTGCACTAAGTAGCCGTGCATACATAGGCAGTTCAGGGCACGCCAGGACAGAATTCCTGACAAAGGGTTATGGGCCCACGTCCCTGACCTGCCTACTCAGACGTTCACGGCTTCCGCAACGCACGAGAGTGTCGCTCCGGGCAACATCGTCGTCGCACGTTGAGACTGTCCATTGTAGAAGTTCAACATGGCGCAGAAGACAGAGTCCTCGCCCATCCAAAAGTACATGGGCGGCCCAGGCTTTGGGTTGTGGTGGTGGCATTTTGAGATCTATCTCGCGCACAAGGGACTGCTGGAGCTCATGAAGGGCACGGAGGTTCAAGATGCGAGCGCAACAGACGAGGAGAAGACGGCCTTCGCGAGGAAGGACACGGAGGCGCTAATGCTCCTATTGTCTGCGTTGCATGAATCTCAGTGGGGCTACATCCAGGGCTGCGACCTGGCAGCTGACGCGTGGAAGAAGCTCTGCTCTATTCACCAATCAACATCTCTAGCCAACAAGATCTTCGCGATGAAGCGACTCTTGACGGTGAAGATCGAGGAGGGTGAGGACGTCATTTCCGCCATGCAACAGATCGAGTCTCTTGCCTCTCAATGCAATGATGTGGGGTGGAAGATTGACACGAAGATGCAGGCGATGGCGCTCCTCATGGCTCTACCTGACAGTTGGGGTCCTCTCATACCCGTGCTGGGAGGTTGGGAGGAGGATAAACTCATCTACGGCGCAGTCGTCGAGTACATCCGCAACGAGGTGCACCATCGGAGCGGTGGCAAGACCTCGTCATCCTCAACTGCCCTGGTCACCACAACGCAAGGTGGCAGTAGCAACGGCAAGTGAGGCGGCGGTAAGGGCGGCGGCAAGAAGGGCGCCAAGAGGGGTGCATGCCATAAGTGTGGCAAGGAGGGCCATTGGGCCAAGGAGTGCCCGGGGGAGGCGCAGTCTGGTGGCAAGGGTGCCAAAGGCAAGAAGGCGCTCCTCAATGGCACAAAGAACCACGACCTGAAGGGCGCCAACCGGCGGTGCCTCGACTCAGGTGCGGAGGAGCATACCCAAGTCAAGAAGGTGGGGTTCATCAACTACACCAAGTCTGCAAAGTCCATGGTGACTGCCAACGACAAGGTCGAACCTGCGGCAGGCCAAGGTGATGTGGACGTAGAGGTGGTGGTTGGTGATAAAAAGGCACAATGTGTTATCCAAAATGTGCAACATGTCCCCGGCCTGGCTGAAATTTTGATTGTGAGCCGCTTGACAGACAAGGGGTATGAATTCCTCTTTCGCAGGAAAGGTGCAGTCGTGCGGATGGACGGCGGTGGCGAGGTTGTGCTTGAGGCGAAGCGCGAGGGAGGCCTCTACATCGTTGAGACCAAGGTCATCCCCTCGGCAACAGACGCAGTACACCCGCCAGCACGCGTCGTCAACCTCGCTAGAGGCGGGGGAGCAGACCTGCAGCTGTGGCATCAGCAACTGGGGCACTCATCGCCCGCAGTCATGCAGGAGATGGCAAAGCGCGACATGGTTCGAGGCCTCAACATCACCGGTGCAGCAGACACAGCAGCAGACTCCACAGAGCACAAGTGCGAGCCTTGCATCGTGGGCAAGGCGAAGCGCAAGCCGTTTGAAGACGGACAACGGCGGGCCGAGAACCTGCTTGAGGGCGTGCACAGTGATGTGTGCGGACCGATCAAGACGCCGTCCATTGGGGGCGCGCGGTACTTTGTCACCTTCATCGACAATTGCTGCAGAAAACTCTACGTCTACTTCATCAAGCGCAAGAGCGATGTGCTGGACCGGCTGAAGAAGTACGTCGCAGCGGTGGAGAGGCAGACTGGCCGTAAGGTCAGAGTGCTACGCAGCGACAATGGCGGCGAGTACGTGGGCTGCGGAGGGTGGCTGAAGGAGCAGGGCATTGAGTGGCAGCCGACCACTCCGTACACTAATGGCGTGGCGGAGCGTGCAAACGAGACACTACTCACCATGGCGCGGACAATGCTCGTGGACGCAAAGTTGCCATGGAGCCTGTGGGCCGAGGCCATGAGTACGGCGTGCTACATCACCAACCTCACCCCAACAGCAGTGCTGAAGGGGAAGGGCGGCTGGAAGACGCCGCAAGAGGCTTGGAGCGGGCGCAAACCAAGCGTGGCGCACCTGAAGGCTTTCGGGTGCAAGGCACAAGCGTTGGTGCAGGCCGCGCAACAAAAGGACTCCAAACTAGACCCGCGTGCAAAGGCGTACGCGTTCATAGGATACGAGAGTGCGCTCAAGGCGTACCGCCTCTTTGATGCATGGACGCAGGACGTCATAACCAGCCGCGACATCACGTTTGATGAGGAGCAGAGCTACTACAGCAGCAGCAACAACATTGATGCGGCGCACGCTCCAAAGCAGGGGGAGTGGTTCCAACTCCTTGAGCATGAGAAGGAGCCGGCGGCTGCAGAGGTTGATGACGGGTCTTCGAAGGATAACGGTGCTAGAGCGCAGCAGGGCAATGCAGCAGGTGCAGGTGCCGCTGGAGCGCAGGACGCAGCAGCTGATGCGGAGGAGCCCGCGGCCGAGGACAACGTTGTAGCAGAGCAGCAGCAGGACCAGCAGCCAGCGTCACCAAGGTCGCCGCGTCGCAGTCGGAGGCGGCGGAATGCGGCGAAGCGGTATGACGCAAGCACGAGCCGCTGGGTTGGCATGGCGCGGTGCATGATGGCAGCCGCAAAGGAGCCGACAACCGTGCAAGAGGCGCTTGTACTGCCTGACGAGCAACAGTGGGGCAAAGCAATAAAATCTGAACTTGCGTCCCTTGCTGAGAACGGCACTTGGGAGCTGGTGGATCGGCCTGAGGGGGCGAAGGTGATCAGCTCCAAGTGGGTGTTCAAGGTGAAGCTCACCAAGGACAGCAAGGTGGAGAAGTATAAGGCGCGGTTAGTGGCGAAGAGGTACGCGCAGCGGAAAGGCGAACACTACGATGAGACGTTTGCGCCCGTCGCCAAGTTCACAAGCATCCGAATGATCCTCGCGGTGGCAGCCGCAAAACACATGGAGATCCACCAATTGGATGTCAAGACGGGATTCTTGAACGGCATCATCGACAAGGAGATCTACCTTGAGGTACCGGAGGGGGTGGATGCACCGGAGGGCAAGGTGTGTAAGCTGCGGAAGGCCTTGTACGGGCTAAAACAGGCGCCCAGATGCTGGTACCAACAGATGGACGGCTACATGGCGGAGCTCGGCTTCAAGCGCTGTGAGTCAGACCACAGCGTGTACGTGCGGCGTAGCAAGGGACTCCATCAGATTTTCGCACTCTATGTGGAAAACCTGATCCTGTGCTCATCAGATATGGCGGCTTTGCAGCAGCTCAAGGAGCAGCTGAGCAGCAGATTTAAGATGACAGACATGGGGGAGCTGGAATACTACCTTGGGGTGAGCATCATGCGGAACCGAAGGGCGCGCACGCTTGAGCTGGGGCAGGCCAAGTACGTGGCCGAGGTGCTGAAGCGGTACGGCATGGAGGACTGCAAACCAGTGGGCAGTTCGTTCTGCACAAGCTGTGAGCTGAGTGCGGCGATGGCGCCGCAAACCAAAGAGGAGGAGGACATGGGGGAGGTTCCCTACCAGTCTGTGGTGGGCAGCCTGATGTATGCCATGGTGGCGACTTGGTCGGATTTGGCCTACGCGGTGGGTCAAGTGAACAGGTATGTGGCTAACCCTGGGCCACTACACTGGCAGGCGGCAAAACGCATCCTCCGGTACTTGTTGGCAACGCGGCATGCGCGCCTAAAGTACGACAGAAAGGGGAGGTCAGACCCCTTGCGGCTGGTCTGCTACGCTGACGCGGACTACGCCGGCGATGTGGACAAGAGGAAGTCCACTTCTGGCTATGTGTTCTTCCTTGCAAGTGCAGCGGTCTCATGGTGTAGCAGGAAGCAGGACTACGTTGCCACCTCCACAGTGGAGGCGGAGTACGTCGCTCTGGCCGAGGCGGTCAAGGAAGCGGTGTGGCTCTGCAGATTGCTGGGGGAGCTGGGCGTATCGAAGCAGGAGCCTACGGTGGTCCAGGAGGACACCACCGGCTCCATCTTGCTGAACAACAACCTGACGCAGCACAGGAGGATGAAGCACATTGACGTGCACTACCACTACGCGCGCGACATGGTGGAGAAGGGACAGGTTGTGCTGTAGCATTACAGCACAAAGCACATGCTCGCAGATTGCTTGACCAAGGCGCAGCCCCAAGATTGGCATGTCATTAGCCTTGCAGGGCTTGCATTGACAAGCTTTGCAGGGCTTGACGGTGCAGGAGCGGACGAGTAAAGACTGTGCATGAGAAATCCGGCATGGAAGGTGCACGGGGGAGATTGTTAAAAGTTGCCCCTGCCATGGATGCCGTTTGCCGTTTTCCTGGTCCGACCACTAGAGAGTGGTTGGATGTCCAATCTGATTGCAGATTTGGACTCCTTGGATTTTTCCATGCGATTTCGAGCTTTCAGTTGCTCGATTTGGTTGAGAATTCAGATAGTTAGCCCTACCCAAAGTTTGGGTGGTGTGGCAGGTGGAATCTGGTACCCGTCCGGGGTGACGGAATACTCCACCGCCGGTGGTCCGTGTTCAACTCCAACTGGCTCCGTAGACCCCAAGGCCCTAGAGGAAGCAACCAGGGAGGTCCCCTGGACCAGGGAGAGCCGTCATTTGACTTGTCAATAAAGGAAAGGCGCTTCGAGCTGTCGTCGGCTCGTGTCAGAGACGACTCGCGTCGGCGGCAGCCAAAGGCGGCTCCACCAAGGGTTGCTTGGATGGGTTTAGCAGGGGCTATACTGCTCCGTTTTGGGTGTGCTTGGATGCGTTGGAGAGTTCAGATCACATGCTATAAGAATCTGATGTAATCTCACCAAAAAAACAATCCATTAATGATTCGCAACCCTTCTCAGTTTCCGCAATCTGTATTCTGCCAGAATTATGCTCCCTTGGTGTTGTGGCGACCCAAAGCACACGCCTCCTTTGGAAGTCTCCCTGCACTAAGTAGCGGTGCACACTTAGGCAGTTCAGAGCACACCAAGACAGCATTCCTGACACAACTCAGCAGTGCATGCCTCGACAGGGAGGTCTGCCTTTAAGGTAGTGTATGGGGTGCAACCTGCATGTCACTCAAACATGGCAACGGGATCAGACCTACCTGTTGTGTAGCAGTTTGCAAGTGACTTCACAAAGGTGTAGCGTGGTGTAAGAGATGGACTTTGCACGGCACAACAGCAGATGAAGGGAAAAGCAGTCAAGCACTGGAAAGCCAAGGAGTTTTTGGTGGAACAAAAGGTGCTGCTGAGCTCGAAAAACCTGAAACTAGCGGGGGTGGACAGCGATAAGCTCAAGCCTCGGTGGGTGGGTCCTTTTCCGGTCAAGGAGAAGCGGTCCACGGTGAGCTACGATTTAGAGCTTCCGGACCACTAAGGGATCCATCTCGTGTTCCAAGCTTCTCTCTTCAAGGCCTACAAGGAGCCGGATATGCAATTCACGGAGAGGGGACAGACTCCTCCTCCACCGGTCTTGGTGGAGGGTGAGGAGGAGTACGTGGTGGAGAAGATTCTCAGGCACCGTCAGCGCGGCAACGGGTGGCATGTTCTGGTGCAATGGCTCAACTATGGGCCTGAGCACAATTGTTGGATCCTTGAAGCCGACTTCCACAGGGACGGTGCGGTTAATATGGTCCTCCGAGCGTACTAGGAGCTCACCGGGACGGTGCGCCCTCGGAGGGGGGTTGATGTTATGGGAGCCGCCGGTGGGAGCCGCCGGTTGAGGCGGTGATTAAGTTATAATGATGATGCAGGTTTTGATGCTCGCATTGTATTTTACAGGAAAAACCGTGCGAAATCGACCCAAGAACCGGGTCATTCGGTGCAGTGACGAGAAAGATACGGCCGTGTAAAGGTGGGAGGCGCACCTCCAGAAAATTGGAGACGTACCGGTTCGAACCCAAGCACGGCGGAGTGACTTTCTCACCCACTGCAGCCAAAAACCCCCTAGATGGATGCTTAGCCAATGAGGCAAGGTTCATTGGTGTTCATGGGTGCTTCGAGATGGCGACTGGAGCTGCATTCGCAAGCAAGGGCGCTTCGGGCGGCCGTGACCCCCGCTGTCGGTGTTGCCAGCGGTAGTCACGCGTGGAGCATTCAAACGGCCATAACTTAGCCGTTTCTCCACAAATTGAGGCGTACTTTGGTGCGTTGGAAAGCTCGCAATGTGTACTACATGATGCATGTCTTATTTTTGTGATTACACCTCAGCAGATGGCTTCGAAGTGCCGAGGGGATCTCGGCTAGCTCATAGGGGTTAGTACATAAGGAAGCCTAGGCATTGTTCTAGGCATGCCAATCTTATGTAGAGACTCTGTACATTGTCTTGTACTGATCTATCAAGTCTAACGATTCATTCCTTGCTCACATCTCCCTAGATTCCAAGCATTGCCTTGCACACATTCATTCGATCCTACAAGTCTTCCGCAACGTACCTTGGTGTAAACGGCGCCAGAAGAGTCATACGACGGGAACCTCGGTCACTAGCAATGGTCTTGCTACTAGGAGAGGGTCGTGCGACATCTCAAGGGTTGGCCCACACACCAAGGGGTCGAGGGTGATATGTTTATCCCAAGGGCTCGGCGTGTGACCGTCACGGCGGGCGCCCCTCGGTTCACTCTTGGGACCAAAGGTTGTTTCTCAAGACGACTAGTACAAGGGCATCAGACACCACTTGTCTCCCTGCTCATCGGGCTTGAGCAAAAAAGTTGAACAATTTGTCACTCATCTCAGCCAGATTGTGTACAATTTCTCTCATCTCCTCTCCCATCTTGGACAAGAAGGCTCAGCTCTGGCAGAATATCCCTTGTGAATGGTGTCATGGTTGCACCTTCTACGAACACCATCACCACCTATGTCTGCACTGCACGTTCATGTAATGAAGTGAAATATGTTGCAAGTCTGTGTAGATTCGTGAAAGCAACTGTAATTTTGTGTAAACATTTACAAGTATATGTAAGAATGTAGAAGCAAGTGTAGGTACGTGTAAGTATGTGTAAGTAAATGTAAGTACGCAGAACTACGTGTAGTTACGTACAACTATGTGAAAGTATGTGGAAGTACATGTATACATGTGTAAATACATTAATGTAGGTAAGTACATGTAAGTATGTACAATTACATGTAATTACATGGACATATGTGTAAGAATGTTAATGTACATATAAGTAGATGTGTTTATGTGTGAGAAAGCAAAAGTATGTGTAAGTACACGTAAGTTTGTGTAACTACGTTTAAGTGCGTGTAAGGATATGTACGAACCTGCGAGTACATGTAAGTACGAGTAAGTATGTGTAAGTATATGTAAGTACATATACGTATGTGTGAGTATGTATAAGTACATGTAAGTATGTCCAAGTATGTGTAAATACGTGCAACAAAGTGTGAATATGTGTACGTAGGTGTTAGTATGTGTAAGCAAGTGGAAGTACATGTTGTCAGAAACTGGCACCCGGGTTGGAGGCAATTCCAACGTACCCCGACGGGTCTACATTTGGTGTTCACGGCTTTCTGTTTTGGTGCGGGATCTGAGCCTAAGCGCGAGCTTTCTGGTCGCCTCACACTATGTTTCTGGGCATGGAAGGGATTTGTAAGATAGTCACATTTGCAAAGGGAATAACATGATTTTTGCATTTGTTTTTGAACATGGACATGATCTGAACATTTGTAGGGCTAGTCATGAGCTCTCCAGTGCAGCAAACCATGCACAATTCAAGTTACCGTAGCTCCCGCTACGTCAACCAAAGCGTGGTATCCCAAACCAGCCGCTCAGTCGACGGTGCCCACCACATCGTCCACCGAGGCGCCCTCACACATCAAGGACTCATCGAGACACCATTCCGGATGCGCAGATGTCCCTACACGTAGTAGCAATTCTCCTTGCACCTTTGGGTTCTGTTTTGATGAGTGAATCATCGAGTTTGGTGATGGGGATGGATGTGGTTGAAAACCTGTCCACGACCCTGCAATCGGAATTTTGACAAAGTCCCCGAGTAACAAACTATAGTACTGAGTTTCGGATTCCGAGCCAGGATTTTGGCTAAGTCCCTCAGTAACAAACTACACTACTGACATTCGGCGACTCATTCACCGGACGCCTTGGCAGCCTTCTGGAGGAAAATCCCCAGATTGACTTTTGTTACGCGTTCTGGTCAATTGTTCACCGCTAGTCAAACCGCGGCCGACTCCTAGAGCCATTACGCACACCCCATCTCTGGAAGCCCATATCTCCCTCGTTACTTGTCCGATTCCGGTGAAACAGCTTCCACCGGATTCAACGACTCTTCAACTTTGAGGNGTCATCCTTCATTCTATGATCCAAGCAATCTTAGAGCCGCCAGATCCAACTGCAAGGATTTTCCTCTCTTTGGTGGCTCGCCGGCGCCTCCCGGTGCCGCACTTGGGCTTGCAGAGGGGCATATCTTCAACATTCTCCCCCTTGCACCTGCCATGCCCGCTGCTCTCACTCATCTTCCATTGCGCCATCTAGCCCATCATAGCTGGTCATCCCAAGCCCGGCCACGCTCGTTGCGCGCCGGTCCACTGGTTGCACTTTGGTCAAGCAATCTGCAATCATGTTGTGCGTGCTACGGCGCTGCAGTACCACCTGCCCGTTTTCAACCATGTCCCGTGCGTAGTGATGATGCACGTCAATGTGCTTCGTCCTCCTGTGCTATGGCGGGTTGTTGGTCAGTGAGATTGAGCTGGTGTTGTCCTCTTGCACCACTGTAGGCTCCTACTGCGGCACACCCACCTCCCCCAGCAACCTGCGGAGCCACACCGCCTCCTTGACCGCCTCGGCTAGCGCGATGTAATCTGCTTCCATTATGGAGTTGGCAACACAGTCCTGCTTTCTGCTACACCACAACACCGCTGCACCATCAAGGAAGAACACGTAGCCAGATGTGGACTTCCGCTTGTCCTCATCGCTAGCGTAGTCTGCATCTGTGTAGTAGACTAGATGCAAGGGGTCCGTCCGCCCCTTGCCATTTAACCTCAATCACGCATGCCGCGTCGCCTGCAGGTAGCGGAGGTTGCACTTGACCGCCTGCCAATGTAGTAGCCCTGAATTGGCCACGTACCTACTCACTTGGCCCACCGCGTAGGTGAGGTCTGGTCGAGTCGCCACCATGGCCTATATGAGGCTATCCACCGCCGATTGGTAGGGTACCCCTGCCATATCCTCCCGCTCTTGTTTTTTTTGCGCCGCCATTGCCACACTTAGTTCACAGGTCGTGGAGACCGGAGTGCCAATGATTTGCAGTCATCCATGCTGTACCGCTTCAGCACCTCGGCCACGTATTTGGCCTGTCCTAGCTGAAGCCTGCGTGCCCTTCCATTCTGTATGATGCTCACCCCGAGGTAGTATTCCAGTTCTCCCATGTCCGACATGTGGAATCTGCTGCTCAGCTGCTCTTTCAGCCGCTATATGCTCGGCAGATCTTTCAAGCACAAAATCAGATCGTCCACGTAGAGAGCGACGATCTGATGGAGTTGCTTGTCGCGCCTTACATACACGCTTTGATCCGAATCATAGCGCCTGAAGCCGAGTTGTGCCATGAAGTTATCCATCTGTTGGTACCAGTATCTGGGTGATTGTTTGTCTGTACAGGGACTTCCGCAACATGCACACCTTGTCCTCTGGTGCCTCCACCCCCTCTGACACCTCCATGTAGATCTATTTTTCTATGATGCCGTTGAGGAAGGCCGTTTTTACGTCCATTTGCTGGAGCTCCATGTCCTTCACAACCGCCACCGCAAGGATCGTCCGGATGCTTGTGAACTTGGCGATGGGAGCGAACGTCTCATCGTAGTGCTTGCTCTTACACTACGTGTATCCCTTTGCAACCAGCTGCACCTTGTATTTGTCACGCACACCTTCCTTTATGAACTTGGTCTTAAATACCCACTTTGAGCCGATGACCTTGGCATCTTTCAGCCTGTCAACCAGCTCCCATGTGTCATTTTCCGTGATGGATGCCAGCTCTGATTTGATGGCTGTATCCCATTGATCCCCTTTGGGCCGTGCAAGCACCTCTTGCATAGAAGTCGGCTCTGTTGATGTAGCCAGCATGCATCGCGTCATGCCAATCCATCGACCGATACTTGTGTTGAAGCGCTTCCCTACTTTTCGCTGCCTCCCGCTACATCGTGCCAGTTTTGGTGGCGCATCGTCGCTATGCTATGATCCCTCTGACTCTGCATACTCCGGTGAATCATCGACCGGATGGCTCCTTGAGGATCTCACCCGTTCCGGAAAAACATCGCCTGAACGGTTAGCGCGTCTTGTGGATTTTCCACCGATGTCCGATGCGCACTCCGCCGGGAGTGCGCGCCTTGGCACCCTTGGTGCCTCATTCGCCGGATCATTTCGATGGATCTCCTCATCAGCTTGATCATCATCGGAGTCCTGCACGGTGGCTGCCACCGTTGGTGTATCTTCGCGCTCTAATGCCGCATCCTCAACTTCGGCATCTGCCGGCTCCTTCTCGTAGTCAAGGAGCTTGAACCACTCTCCCATCTTTGGAGAACCCACCACGCCCACGTTGTTGCTTCTAATGTAACTCTACTACTCGTCAAACTCGACGTCTTGGCTGCAAATTACCTCCTCCTTACACATGTCGTAGAGCCGGTATTCCTTATGCGCACTCTCATAGCCAAGGAAGAGATACGACCTTGCTTGCGGCTCTAGTTTGCTATCTCGTCGCTGCGTAGCCTACACCATCACGTGAGCCTTGCACCCGAACACTTTCAGGTGTGCCACACTTGGCTTGCACCCTCTTTAAACCTCCTGCGGCGTCTTCCAGCCGCTCTTCCCCTTGAGCATGGTGTAGCTTGCCGTATGCACAGCTTCCGCCCAGAAGCTTTGTGACAGTTCCGCATCCACCAACATGGTCCATACCATGTTCAGCAGGGTCATGTTCACCTGCTCCGCCACGTTATTTGACTGAGGTAAATACGACGTAGTTTGCTCCCATTTTATGCCCTGCTGATTCATCCACCCGTTACAGCCCACATACTCTCCTCCGCTTTTGTTGCATAACGCTCTATCATTCCGATCAGTTTGCCTCTCCACCGCAGCAACATACTCCTTCATTCGGTCCAGGACCTCACCTTTTTGCTTCATGAAGTGCACGCAGAATTTTCTGGAGTAGTCATCATTGAAGGTGACGAAGTAACGTGCGCCGCTCTTTGAAGTCGTCTTGAATGGTCCGCACACGTTACTGTGCACGACCTCCAGCAGGTTTGAGGCACGATTCATGTTCTCATTGAACGGTTTTCACCACGCCTTGCCCAAAATACAATGCTCGCAGTTTTTGTGTTTTGCTACATCTGTCGCCTCTTCCGCATCATCGATGATGAGGCCGCGTACCAGCTTGCGCTTTGCCATCTCCTTCATGATTGCAGGTGAGGAATGTCCCAGGTTTCGGTGCCAGAGCTCTAGATCAGCTCCCCCTCCTTTGGCCAGGTTGACGGTGCAGTCCTACAAGTCTGCTGAATCTGTCGTCGTGGGGATCACCTTGGTCTCTACGATGTACAGGCCTCCCTCGTGCTTAGCCTCCAGCACGGGCTCGCCACCACCGTCGTTCTGCACGATTGCCCCCTTTCTCCTGAAGAGCACCTTGTACCCCTTGTTTGTCAAGCGGCTGACACTTTGAATGTCAGCCAAGCCAGGTACGTGTTGCACGTCCTTGATGACTCGCTGCACTCGTTTCCCACAAACCACCACCTCCATGTCCACGTCTCCTTCGCCAGCCGCCGGCTCGACTTTGTCGTTTGCGACCACCATGGACTTGCTAGACTTGGTGTAGTTGATGAACCCACCCTTCTCGACCTGGGTATGCTCCTCCGCTCCGGAGTCAAGACATCGCCGCTTGGCCTTCTTGAGGTAATGGTTTTGAGTGCCATTGAGGAGCGCCTTATTGCCTTTTGGCATCCTTGCCGCCGGCCTTTGCCTCCTCGGTGCACTCACGGGCCCAGTGGCCCTCCTTGATGCAGTTACGGCACGCACCCTTCTTGGGGCCCTTCTTGCCGCCGCCATGTCCGCCACCTCCCTTGCCCCCGCTTTCGCCACCACGCGTTTTGGTGACATGGGCCGGCGAGGAAGACGAGGACTCCCCGCAGCTCTGTCGCTGTGCCTTGTTGCGGATGTACTCTACGATCGCGCCAGAGGTGAGCTTGTCCTCTCTCCATCCTCTCAAGACGGTGATGACAGGGCTCCAAGTGTCAGGAAGGGCCATGAGGAGGGCCATCGCCTACAGATGCGTGTGAATCTTCCACCCCATGTCGTTGCACTATGAGGCAAGTATCTCGATCTGCTGCATGGCGGAGATGACATCATCTCCCTCCTCGATTCTCATTGTCAAGAATCGCTTCATTACAAAGATTTTGTTTGCCAGCGACTTAGATTGATGGATGGCGCAAAGTTTTTTCCAAGCCTCGGCTACTAGCTCTCAGCCGTGGAAGTAGCCCCACTGCAACTCAGCTGTCCCGGACACCAGCATCATGAGCGCCTCCGTGTTCTTCTTTCCAAAGGCCTCCTTCTACGCTTTCGTCACCGTCGCTTCGTCCAGGACTTTTGTTCCCTTCGTGACCTCCAGCAGCCCCTTATGCGCGAGGTGCACCTCGAAGTGCCAACTCCATAGCCCGTATCCAGGACCACCTACATACTTCTGGATGGGCTGCATCTCCTTTTACGCCATTCACACAGTCTTCCACTCTCGGACCTCAGAATTTGATAGTGATGTCGTCCATGACGGCAATCCCGTCCACCGCGAAAGCCGTGAGCGATGTGTAGACAGGTGAGGGCTGTGGGCCCATAACCCCTTTTCCGAAACCGGCCCCCGGGTTGGAGGCAGTTCCAACATGCCCCGACGAGTCTGCACTTGGTGTTCATGGCTTTTTGTTTTGGTGCAAATTTTGAGTCTCAGCGTGAGCTTTCTTGTCGCCTCACACTATGTTTCTGGGAGTAGAAGGGATTTGTGAGACAGTCACTGTTGTGAAGGGAAAAACACAGTTTTTATGTTAGGTTTTGAACATGGACATTATTTGAACATTTGTAGGGCTAGTCATGAACTGTCCAACGCACCAAACCGTGCACGATTCAGATCACCGTAGCCCCCGCTACGTCAGCCAAAGCGCGCCACCCCAAACCAGCCACTCAGTCGACGGCGCGTACCACGTCGCCCGCCGAGGCGCCCTCACACATCAAGGACCCATCAAAATGTCATTCTGGAGGCACAAATGTCCCTCCACGTAGTGGCGGTGCCGCTTGCACTTTTGGGGTCTGTTTTGATGAGTAAATCATCGAGTTTGGTGATGGGGATGGATGTGGTTCGAAACCTATCCGCGGACCTGCAGTCGGAATTTGACTAAGTCCCGGAGTAACAAAATGTACTACTACGTTTTGGACTCCAAGCCTGTTGTAAACACTGTTCTAACGTGGCTCTTACCGTCTAGCGCGTGCACGACATGTTTGCGCAAGTTCAGAGATGAAGCATGAGCTTTCTGGTCACCTCATGCTATGTGAGAGAGGGTTTANACAAGGTTTGAAACCTGTCCTAGAACCTGCAGTCAGAGTTTTGACTAAGTCCCCGAGTAAGAAAGCGCACTTCTGAGTTTCGGACGCCAAGCCAGCATTTTGGCCAAGTCCCTCAGTAACAACTTGCACTTCAGGATCCGGTGGATTATCCACCGGACGCCTCGGCAGTCTTTCCAGAGAAAAATCTCCAGATGGACATTTGTAACTCGGTCCGGTCGATTATTCACCGAAAGTCGAGTCACGGCCGGCTCCCAGAGCCGCCGCGCACACCTCAACTTTGGAAGCCCATATCTCCTTCGTTACTTGTCGGATTCCGGTGTAACAACTTCTACCGAATTCAGCGGCTTGTCAAATTTCAGGGGCAATCCTCCATTTCAGGATCCGAGGAATCCTTGAACTTCCAGATCCCATTGCAAGAATTTTCCTCTCTCTGGCGGCTCGCCGGCGCCTCGTGGCGCCGCACTTGGGCATGCGGATGGGCAAATATTCAACAGAGCCAGGATTTTGGCTAAGTTCCTCAGTAACAAACTGCACTACTGACATCCGGCAAATCATTCACCGGACGCCTAGGCAACGTTCCGGAGGAAAATCCCTATAAGGACTTTTTGTTACTCGTTCTGGTCAATTATTCACCGGTAGTCGAACTGCGGCTGACTCCCAGAGCCGCCTCACACACCCCAACTCTGGAAGCCCATATCTCCCTTGTTACTTGTCTGATTTTGGTGAAACAACTTTCACCGGATTCAGCGACTTGTCAACTTTGAGGGGTAATCCTTCATTCTAGGATCCGAGCAATCCTAGAGCCGCTAAATCCAACTGCAATTATTTTCCTCTCTTTGGCGGCCCGTCGACACTGCACTTTGGCATGTAGAGGGGAAAATCTTCAACACATGTAAGTTTGTGCAAGTAGATGTAAGAATGTGTAAGTACGTGTAAGTAAGTATCATAATGTGTCAGTATGGAAAAGTAGGTGAAACTAGTTTTTAGTGATGGATACTGGGGCAGCCCTCAGGGAGGTGATCAGGCTCACTAAGAGCTGCCTAGGCAGGAACAACTGTTTGTGAGAGGGAGTTGTAGGTTGCACAGACAGAAATTACGGAAGTGAATGTAGGTTTGCAGAGAACGCGAATGTCTGAATCGACTCTTGAGTGATAAAGTACATCATCACAGCTTTCTAACAAGCCCTTATATGCCTCATTTGGCTAAGGGAGCACTGAGATCCACTCTGTCAAAGCTCACCCTCTAGCACACTCCTAGCCTAGCGGGATGAGCGGCAGTCACCATGTCACACAAGAGAATTATGTCTTGCACGGCCTGCACTGCTAATAATCATGGACTGGTCCTTCCTTGAAGTCTCTTGGACTTCTTCCAGCCGTCTTTTCTCCTTGAAGGCCGCTCTCAGCAGTCCTCGCCAATAATCCTGCCGCCTTTTGAGCTCAAAGAGCTCAGGTCGTCACTTGAACCCGACCCATGATCTCCAATCTTTGGAAATCCATATCTCACTCAAACGGACTCCAAATCGAGTTCCGTAAAGTGCGTTAGAACCTGTCAAACATCCTCTATGAAACTGTCATGCCAGATGATTTTTATCGAGCAACCTATTTTTGTNAGTTCCGTAAAGTGCGTTAGAACCTGTCAAACATCCTCTATGAAAGTGTCATGCCAGATGATTTTTATCGAGCAACCTATTTTTGTTACTTTCTGGCACTCTCATATCCATCATTTAGTATGTGTAGGTACGTGTAAGTACATGTAAGTGTTTGTCTGGACATGAAATCATGTATGAATATGTGCGAGTACATGCAAGGATGTGTAAGCACGTGTAAGTATGTGTCAGTGTGTGTAACTACATGAACGTATGTGTATGTATGTGTAAGTACGTGTAAGTAAATGTAAGTATGTGTAGTTATGTGTAAGTACACGTAAGTATGTGTAAGTATGTGCTAGTAAGTGTAAGTATGTGTAAGTATGTGTCAGTACGTGCAAGTACATGAAATTACATGTAAGTATGTATAACTACATGTACGTACATGCAAGTACGTGTAAGTACATTCATATATGTGTAGGTACGTGAACGTTTGGAAAAGAATGTGTTTGTATGTATAAATACATGTTAGTACGTGTATGCATATGTAAGTACGTGTAATGACATGTAAGTACATGTAAGTACATGTTAATACATCTAAGTATATAGTAGTATGTGTATGTACATATAAGAACGTGAAAGAATGTGTGATTTCATGTAAATACATGCAAGTACGTGTTTTTACGATTAGGTATGTGTAAGTACATGTAAGTGTGTGAATTTATGTGTATGTTGGTGATATCATGCATGATTACATGGAAGTACATGTAAGTGTGTGTAAGCATGTGTAAGCACGTGTAAGCATGTTTAAGTACCTGTCAGTATGTGTAATGATGGGTAAGTACGTGTTTTTAGGTACAAGTACATGTGAATAATGTATGAGTACGTGTAAGCATATGTTGTTATGTGTAAGTATGTATAAGCACTTGGAGTTACATGGAAGTAAGTGTAAGTACATGTAAGTACTTGTAATTATGTAAAAGTAAATGAAGAATCTGTATTTTCATGTAAGTACATGTCAATAAGTTAAAGTACTTGTGATTAAGTGAAAGTGTTTTCATGTCCGTGTAAACATGTGTAAGTATGTGTAAGTGCATGTATTCACATGTAAGTGTGTATAATTACGTGTAAGGACGTGTAATCACATGTAGGTACATGCAAGAATGTGTAAGAACGTGTATAAACATGTAAGTATGTGCAAGTACATGTAAGTACGTGTAAATGTGTGTATGTACGTGTAAACATATGAGAATGTGGAATTGTGTGTAAAAATGTGCTTGT
>SZWC01004299.1:4110-14519 GCA_023375785.1 Penium margaritaceum
CGCTCGGTTTATCCATATCTTTTGATTATGCTTTAATTCCTTGCCTTCGAGGTCACCAACTCGAATCAGCGAAAAATCCGATTAGGACCATTGGACTCTGGGCGGTTTGTACCTTGCAAAGTTAGTTATTGACTTCCTATTTTTGCGGGATACCATCCACCCCATTGATGGGGACATGCAACAGGAGACAGCCATTTAGATACTTGTTTTTCGACCACATATGGTTTGATACATCATTCGCTTTGACAGGTCCTCTTTAACCGCAGTTGGCATCCTTGGGCTGAAGCACAGTTTCATGTAACAATGAGATGTTACGTCTTGATTGTGGGCATTCGTTGTGATTGTGCGTTTTGATTCCCACAATGAGTCTTCAAGATTCGTGGAGGCCTACCACGAAGGCAAGTTGGGGCGTTAATTTCCAGTTAATGGGTGGTTAATCACTCCATAATTGCCGCCAAATGCACCCATGGAGTGGTGGATTCACGCTCATGAGCAAGAGCTCGCAAAAATACATTCAACGAATGGCCACCTCGCCACCTGCTAAGTGATGCACTACTCACTAGTAGTACCAAGACGTCACTTCAAGCCCTCCATTACTACGTAACCCAAAAAGAAGTTGTTGAATATCGCACAATGCAATGTTCACACCTCTTGTTTTTTTTTTTTTTGGTATGTTGTATGTACTGCCAATCACGTAGAAGGCACGGTGATGACCAATTTGTGGTTCGGCACGCGTTAAATGTATCATGTCATTCTAAGGTTGTATGTTGTTGTGGAGCTTGTGCCCATCTCGTCCACATTGGATTCTCACTGTAGCGAAACCAGATTTGTATTGGTACATTTAGTCAGTTGTCTTTGACCTCACCATTGGCCGACAAGAAACTACCAAAGGGCTTCACAGATAGTCGCATGGCCACCCTCTCTGAGGCCCTCCCTAAAGGAGGGCCTCAGAGTTGGTGAGTGTGGCTTCCACCTGTCACGAGCGACAGCAAGGAGAGCAGCGCTATAGGATAGCGCGACGACATGATTCCGGATGCGGACCTCGAAGACACCAACGCGTCGGCAAGTGGTGGACCTCCACTCGGAGCTGACCGACAACTGCACCAGCATCGTGGATGCTATCTCAGACCTCCTGCAGGTTTTCTGCAGTCTATCCTTGATGCGGACGCAGCTGGCACCTGAGCACCGACGAGTGGTGGCTCCATCCACCAGCAGCTGCCAGAGAGCTGCCACGACGCCCTGGGTGCTTGCCCGGGTGCCTTGCCGTTTTTCTGCAGACGCTAGAGTTTTCTCGGTGCACTGGCTCTTGAGCCCGATTAGCATGTTTTGTATTTCATGTCCACCGATTGGTGCCAGACTTGTGTGTTTGACCAGTCGTAGCGTCCGGCTTGAGATTTTGCATCTCTAGGTTCAGACGACGTAGCGTTCTGATTTGTCTGCCCAAAGTTACGGCCAAAATAGTGTTTTGGGGCCGGTTTTAGGACAGACCTTGCACTGCCGCGTGCGACACCTGTCGTGCGCCGCGGCAGGTATTGATACTGTGGACTTGTCATTTGTTATCCCTCTCTGCAATTATATTCAGTTTGAGTTTCCTGACGCTCTGTTCGTGTCCCAACCCAGACCCTTGCAGTTTTGTCTCTAACTTATGATTGTTGTCACACACTGACCTGGCGCTGACGCCTAGTGTCGCGGTAAGTGATTAGGAAGGTTCTAGGAAACTTCTCATGGTATCAGAGCCACGAGATCTCTCTTGCTGAGCTACGCCGCATAGACGTAGCACCGGCAGCAGTAGTGAGAGTCACCGCCGCCGCCGTATCCTGGGACTCGTTGCAGCCGTTTTCAGGAGCGAAATCACCACGTAGTCCCGTCCACCTCACCCGGTGAGATGTGGCAGTCATGAGCTCCAGCAGCCAAGCGAAGCAGCAGCAGCAGCACCGGGTGGCAGCAGCAGTCGTTTATGGCTGGACATTCTCACAAGAAAAAAAAGGGGGGGTAAGCAGCTCGCAGCAGCAGCTCGCTCGCAGCAGCAGCTCGCAGCGCGAATCGGCGGATGCGAGCAGCAGCAGCTCGCAACAGAACCAGCAGCAAGCAGCGGCAGCGGCAGTGAGCAGCACCAGCGGCAGCAGCAGCCGCGGGCAGCAACACTAGCGCGACGACAGCAGCAGCATCATTGCACAAGTTGCAGCGCCACCAGCAACAGCAGCAGCAGCAGCATTGCAGCAACAGTAGTAGCATTACAGCAACAGCAGCAGTAGCTACAGCAGCGGCGTGCAGCAGGCGCAACAACAGCCATAGCAGTAGCGTCGGCGGCAAGCAGCTGCAACAGCTGCTATAGCAGCATTCGTAGCAACAGCAGCAGCCGCAGCAGCAGCCGCACAAACAACAGCAGTAGGCAACAGGTGCAACAGCAGAAGCAGCAACAGCAGCAGTTGTTGCAGCAGCCGCAGCAGCAGTTGCTATTGCAGCTGCTGCTGTCGGGCCTGAGGGGGACCCGACGCGAGGGACCCCACCCAAGAGGGGGAGGGTCCGATCGGTCGGGCCCGTCGTGCCCCCGGACGGCGCGACAGCGCCGGCCAAGCGCCGGCGCTTGATCCGGCGCGTGCCGGCCAGACGCCGCCCCCCCCCCCCCTGGCTAAGAGGGGCAGGGGAGGCGGACGGGCGGCCTCCGGCCTGCTGCACGCTAGGGGGGGAGCGAGCCTCCCCCTCCAGTGTGCTCGCTGCAAGGCTCGAGCCAAACCGAAAAAGAATAGAAAAAGGAAGAGAAGAGAGGGGAGGGGCCTCGAGTGGGACACCCTAGAAAAACCCCAAAGGGGGCACCCGAGGAGGTGGCACCATGAAAAAAACAAAGGGGGTGAGTTTTGTTTTTGTTTTTTTTTTAATTATTTTACTTTTTAGTGTGGCTTGAGACCAATACCGTCGGCTGACGACGGGAACCGCTATAACAGCAGCCGCTGCAAGAGTCGCAGCAGCAGTAGCAACAGCGAAGGTAGCTTGAGGCCATAGCCTTCTGTTGACGACGGCAACCGGTGCAGCATCAGCGGCACCGAAGGCGACTTGAGGTCGCATGTTGTGACAGTTGCGCCATCGTCCACGGGTGCAACATTGTAGCAACACTCTACGGCTGAGGTTGTCACCTTGACTGACGACATCGCAGCCTGTCTGAGAGACATTGATGCACTCGTATCCGTCTACGTGGTGCTTTGCACCACCGGGGTTGAGTATGTAAGATTACCTATGCTCAGCTCTCGACATGGGCTGCGCAGCGTGGTCGTGGGCGTTGCCATCGCCGTGGTCTCCACCTGAGCCTCAGTCGTGGCAGCCGCCACAAGTACAGTGGTCCATGCAGCCGTGGCACGAATCCCACTTGTCCTCAGGATTTTTGTGCTATTACTGTCAAGATAGGCAGCATGGCTGGCGCCAGTACCGACAGCACCCTCCTCGGTGGCATCCCCCCTGGGAACGATCCTCTCCACCTCCTTCAGTGGATACGTCACCGAGTGATGTGGCAGCGCTTCTGCGTGGTGATATGGCCGCCCTACACATGGAGGTCTGGAACCTCAAGCGCATGGTCCAACAGCTCCTTGACAACGTGACTTCCGAGCGAGCTGTCACTCCGTCGCAGGTGTCGCCTCCCACTTCATCCTCATCTTCCTCCCGATCCTACATCCCTTCCTCCGACGATGCTAGCATATCGGATCTCTCGTCTACATCCGTCGCCCTCCGCTCCGTCTTGGAGGCTGAAGGCATCATACCGACGAACAGACCCACAGCCCCTTGCCACACCGCTCGTTCTTGCACTCGTCGTGTGCGATGGCGAGCTACTCGTCTTGCACGGCGCGCATAGGCAGCAACACCAGATGCGACTGTGGAAGGAGTCACATATGACGAGACCCCCTCGTCCCCTGTCCTTGGCTTGGTCTGCCGAGTCCCCACAGCTCCTGCCGAGGTGTCAGTCGTGGGGGGGATGGTTTGTCCGCTGACGACCGCGGTGGAGCTCAGCATTGGTGAGGCGACTGTTGTGGAGCGCAGGATGGTTGAGGCGGATGACGCTACACAGAAGGCTTAGTTAGCACAGTGTTCGGCGGGGGGCGACGTCTGACGTGACGGAGACTCTTCGTCATAGGAGGATTGGTCCGATGCTGAGTTAGAGTCAGGGATGGAGATGGTGATCGTTGATGCCTTAGCGGATGACGTGACGACGGCCGATGCTGGAGCTGCGCCCGTCGATGTGCACGCTCTCGCATTAGTTGGTGCGGAGACAGCTGCCATGGTGCCAGGAGCAACAACAGTACGAGCAGGTGATACAGATGCTGATGCTTGGCCCACAACAGACGCCCAGGTGGTTCTCGCAGATAGTGTTGGGCAGCAGGAGGAGGTGATGGACTGCCAGGACGAGGCAGACTTCCTCTATGAGGACCAGTCGTCCGTTGTGGAGTGGTCAGACGCAGGGTCGAAGGCAACCGTAGAGGCCCAGTGCGCTGCCGTATTTGCGGTAGCCGTGGCACAAGCACAAGATGGCCCCTCGATGACAGCAGACATCCATGTGTGCGACATGGAGGATGCAGAGCGAGCTGCGGACCTCCGTCCCTTCGCTGCCCTGACTGATGTTGCTGGCACCATGGCGGTTCCAGCTGATGACACAGCTACAACGGTGACTAGAGTTCCTGTACCCGAACGCCTACGCTCCGCGGTCGACGAGCAAGAGGCAGTGGTGGCTCGAGCGGAGGCGCACGTGCAGAGTCTCATGGTCAAGCTCCGGGAGGCCAGCAGCCGTTCTTACACCGTGGATGTTCCAACACGAAGGACTGTCGAGGAGTGTGTGGAGGATGTACACACGCATCTCGAGGCAGCCGAGTGCTCTCTACAGGATGCACGTCTGGGCCAGGCAGACCTCCACCAGCAGGTGGACAATGGGCTACGCACCAAGGGTCACGACGAGCACCACGGCAGTGACCGTACCTTCGATGACCACGACGTCGCCGCGGATGCTAGTACCTACACATGCCGACGTCCAGCCAGCAGCTGACGGCCGAGCGACAGGTGTGTCACGAGCAGCAGGTGTCTTCGCAGCAGTTGTTCCTACGGCTCTAGATGACTTACGTGATGACTCATGGTCTTGCGCTCCCGCTCTACAAGCACCTCGTGGCCCGACGGCACTTCAGTCGACGACTGACATAGAGGACGTCGACTTGCGCGACGAGCTGGCGCAGCTCCACTCCTTCCTACGGGGTGAGACCGCGAGGCTACAGGAGGATCTGGCTCGTGCCGACGCGCACACTATCGAGGTCCACCATCAAGTTCGTTGTGCGACTGACCGTCTACATGCCGCAGATGCAGCCAGCCGGTCGACTGCCGCTTCTGAGCTTGTTGACCTCCACACGTGCCTCGACGCTGCAGAGGTCGCAAGGCGATATGCAGCTCAGCAGCTGGAGGCCATACAGCAGGCGATTGTTTTGAAGGAGGCCCTCAGCGCTGCACCAGTCACATCAGCAGATGACGACAGTAGTGACGACTACAACAGCGATGACGATGACAACGACGACGCCGGTCCGGGGTGAGGCTCTATGCGGACACATCCCACCAGCATCGTCGTCACCCTTGCTATTGTTGTGCAGGGGTATGTGGCCATGGGGGAGCCGCGCTCCCTCCTCACGGATTGTGTTGGGAGCAGCCATTAGCTTTGCTCGTACTGTCAGCCTCTGTAGCCCAGGCAGAGTGTTGGTGTGTGGACTTTGGTCTGACACCTTTTTGAGGACAGCGAGGTTACTTAGGGTGCAGCACGATGCTATGGTCCAGGTTATGCTGGTCGAGACCCGCGCACCTGGTGAGTTCCACCTGTGTGACGTGGAGACCCATTGCATACATGTGTCATGTATGATCCATGCATGATCTGGTCGAGACTCGGGCACCCGGAGACACTTTTCCGGGGTCACGAGGAGACCTATTTCTCTGTCTCTCTTGCTTGATGTTTGAAACATAGGCGTGTGATTCACTTTGTGCATGGTCGAGACCCGGGCATTTCGTGGGATGCACCATTGTCACGAAGAGACCCTGTGTTGTGGTATGCTTGATCAGTGCTCGCTATGATTGGTTCCCTGAGCCATCATCTCTTGCCTTCGCTCAGACATCATTATGCTGACAGTTGTGTCAGCCAGGGGGAGTGTTGGTGTGTGTGGCTTCCACCTATCACGAGCAACGGCAAGGAGAGCAGCGCTACAGGAGAGCGCAACGACATGATCCCGGATGCGGACCTCGAAGACACCAACGCGTCGGCAGGTGCTGGACCTCCACTCAAAGCTGACCGACGACTGCCCCAGCATCGTGCATGCTGTCTCGGACCTCCTGCATGTTTTTTGCAGTCTATCCTTGATGCGGACGCAGCTGGCACTGGAGCACCGATGAGTGGTGGCTCCATCCACCAGCAGCTACCAGAGAGCTGCCACGACGCCCTGGGTGCTTGCCCGGGTGCTTTGCGGTTTTTCTGCAGATGCTAGAGTTTTCTCGGTGGACTGGCTTTAGAGCCCGATTTGCATATTTTGTATTTCTTGTCCACTGATCGATGTCGGACTTGTGTGTTTGTTCAGTCGTAGCGTCCGGCTTGAGATTCTGCATCTCTAGGTTCAGACGACGTAGCGTACTGATTTGTCTGCGCAGAGTTACGACCAAAATAGTGTTTTTGGGCCGGTTTTAGGACAGACCTTGTACTGCCGCGTGCGACACCTGTCGTGCGCCGCGGTAGGTATTGATACTGTGGCCTTGTCATTTGTTATCCCTCTCTGCAATTGTATTCAGTTTGAGTTTCCTGACGCTCTGTTCGTGTCCCAACCCAGACCCTTGCAGTTTTGTCTCTAACTTGTGACTGTTGTCACACGCTGACCTGGCGCTGACGCCTAGTATCGCGGCAAGTGATTAGGATGTTGGTTTTTGCACATCTCTCATTATGCTCTGTTGTGTCCTCCCGGCTTGTGTACATCGGCGTGCAGATGACTGACGGCGAGACGCGATGCTGATGGAGTGTCGTCCGGTGGAGCCGACGCACGCTGAGGTCTTCTAGCAGTTCGCTGGAGCCTCCTCTCTCAGGCGACGCGCTCAGCTCCATCGGCAGGCCTCCTCGGCGGTCGTGCTGTCGGCGGTCATTGACACCGCATTTGCTGCTTGCATGCGTCCAGCGCGTCCTATTGCGTCTGCGTCGTCATGCACTGCCTAAGGTCCCAGTTGCATGTTGCATGGCCCTGTTCGGCAGCACAAACCATTGTGGGCATTATCTGGGTTTAGGCTGCCATAACTCCTCGCTGCTATTTTTCAAGCAGATTCTGACCGCACGGCTGCGTTCGCAGCGGCGGTATTATGGTATGGTCCAGTTTTCAGGCAAAACGGACGACGCCCAGGTTTTGGGCTGTCGGCTGTCTGGCAGGCCTCACCGAGAAATCCTGCCAGCCTGAACTGAGCTATTTTCTGATTGGCTGTTGAACTGAGTAACAAGCTCTACAGAGCTGGGGGGGGGGGGCTAGAACTTGGAGGGGTCTCCCATTGTTGTTCATTCTTCATTCCTAATCAGTCACTTGCAGTTTTCAGCTGCTTTCTGGCGCTAACACTGGCGCGCGCATTTCTGAGTAACAAACCCAGAGCTTCCAGACTTAGACTCTAGAGCAGCAGACTGAGGGGGCAGCTGACTTAAGCAACGAGCGTGGAAGCCCGCACGCTGCATCAACAACGCTGCTGCCCCAACCTGCTGCCTAGGCAATTCCATTTNCAGCATTGAACCGCCTGGTGGCGGCGTCAGATTTTTTCCCACGGCCACTGGGCCAGGGGAAATGCTGCCGAAATTTTTTCGGCAGCACTGACCCCCACGCGTGACGCGAGGAGGTGAGCGGCAGGCGGCTTTTGACGTTTGCGGGCGACGACGCAAGCGGCGAACGTCACCCAGGTGCAGTGACTGGCACCGCCAGCAGCAGCAGGCGGCAGCAGCAGCTCGCAGCAGCACGCAGCAGTAGCAGCTCGTGGCAGCAGCAGCAGCAGCTTGCGGCAGCGGCAGCAGCAGCGCGCAGCAGCGGCACCAGCGTGCAGCAGCAGGAGCTGCACGCAGCAGCAGCTCGCAGCAACAGCCCGCAGCGGCAGCAGGCAGCAGCGGCAGCGGCAGCGGCAGCCGGCAGCAACGGCAGCGGCAACAGCGAGCTGCAGCAGCTCGCAACAGCTGCAGCAGCGTGCAGCAGCAGCAGCGAGCTGCAGCAGCAGCCAGCAGCAGCAGCTGCCAGCCGCGGCTGCTGCTGCTCGCTGCTCGCAGCTAACGAGCAGCGAGCAGCAGCCCGCTGCTGCCAGCGAGTAGCAACTCGCTGCTGCCAGGCGAGCAGCAGCCCGCTACTCGCTGCAGACAGCGGGCTGCTGCCCGCTGACCAAGAGAAAAGAAGGGAAAAAAAAAAGGGCAACAGAAAGAAATCCCCCACCCCCGCGGCTCGCTGCAGCAACCCGCCACAGCAGCAAGCCGCTGCTGCAGCATGCAGCAGCCGCAGCAGCAGGTTGCAGCAACAGCACGCCGCTGGAGCAGCGCACAACCGCAGCGGCGAGCTGCAGCAGCCGCAGCAGCTCACAGCAACAGCAGCTGCGACTGCAACTGCAGCAGCCACAACAGTAGCAGCAGCAGCAAGCAAGCAGCAGCAGCAGCAGCAGCAGCAAGCAAGCAGCAGCAGCAGTAGCAGCGGCAACAGTAGCAGCAGCATAAAGCAAGCAGCAGCAGGAGCAGCAGCAGCAGCACCAGCAGTAGCAGCAGCAAGCAAGCAGCAGCAGCAGCGGCAGCGGCAGCAACTGCAGCAGCGCCAGCAACCGCAGCAGCAGCAACAGCAGCAGCAGCAGCGGCAGCGGCTGCAGCGGCATCAAGAGCAACACCAACATCAACGGCCCCAGCGTCCACCGCTGCTCACGTCAGCACTCCTTTGCTGATGTCACTGTTGACGTCACTGCTGACGTCATCAACAAAAAAAAAGAAGAAAGGATAGAAAACAAGGGACACTGAGTAAATGGAGGCGAGTCCTGATGAGGGGTCCTCCTCTGGTGGGGGGACCCCTACCCCTCCCTTCTTGTAGCGATTGCTGCAGCAACAGCAGCAGCACCCGCCGCCGCTTCAGCAGCAGCAGCCGCCGCCGCTGCAGCAGCAGCAGCCGCCGCCGCCGCAACAGGAACAGCAGCAGCCGCCGCCGCTGCAGCAACAGCAGCAACTGCCACCGCCGCTGCAGCAGCAGCAGCAGCAGCCACCGCCATTTCGGCAGCAGCAACCGCCGCCCCTGCAGCAGCAACAGCGCCAGCCACCGCCGCTGCAGCAGCAGCAGCCACCGCCGCTGCAGCAGCAGAAACCGCCACCCCTGCAGCAGCAGCAGCCGCCGCCCCTGCAGCAGCAGCAGCCGCCGCCCCTGCAGCAGCAGCAGCCACCGCCCCTGCAGTAGCAGCAGCCGCCGCCCCTGTAGTAGCAACAGCCGCCGCTACAACAGCAGCAGCAGCCGCCGCCTTTGCAGCAGCAGCAGCAGTAGCAGCCCACTGGCAACATTGGCGGCCACCCTGACCCTCTCGCTGCTCTTCAGCAACAGCTTGCCACCTTGACACAACAGCTTGCAGCGCTACAGCCGGTCGCTTCCCACAGTGCCACCAGTGCGCCGCCGTCCTTCATCCCCCCAGGGCATGCTAGCCCCGCTGTGTCCGCTGCCACGTGCTACCTGGCACAGCAGCAGACTCAACGCCAACGGCAGACAGTGACCTCCGTCCTTGGCCCCACTTTGGGTGCCGGCCGCAGGCAAAAGGACTTTGAGACACCTCCGCCGCCGCTTCAGAGCGGCGAGCAGTTCCGCAGCTGGGAGCTCAGCTTCCGGATCTGGGCGCAGGGTGAAGGTCTGTGGGCCTACTACACCCTGCCCTACGACTCCACCCAGGCCGATCAGTTGTATGACGCTGGTCGCGCCGTCCGCGCCCTTGTCCCAGTCGCCCCCCCCGCTTCCCGCCTTGCCCTGGAGCCCTTCCTCGGCGACTTCACCGCTGGCGCCGTCCCTGACCCTGCAGCTGCGTGGCACGTCCTCACCAGGCCCCATCGCCTGTCCAGCGACGCTGAGATCAGCCGTCTGCTTCGGGAGTTCAACTCCCTGCACATGGGGGAGACCGAGACAGTCACCGCCTACTGGCAGCGGGCGGAGGACATCCTTCGTCGTCTCGGCAAGTCTGCTCCGCCCCCTCTATCCGCGCTCCTCACCATCAAGCGCGGCGCCACCAGTGCGTACGCGGACGTCTTCGTCCACTATCCCCAGGACGTCCTCTCCACCATGGCGGCCCAGGGCACTCTCATGCCCTGGGCATACGAGCTCTTCCTCCGCATTGAGGAAGCTCACCAGGAGTCTCAGCTCCATCGCACGGAGGCACTTGCTTCCCCT
>SZWC01004299.1:31997-56301 GCA_023375785.1 Penium margaritaceum
CCACCCACCCACCCACCCACCTCAGCGATACACAGTTGCAGAAGGGAGGGCTCTGGCAGGCCTGTCCTTCCACCACCCTTTCTCTCCTCCTCAGACCCAAACTCCTTCCCCACTTCTGCACTGCCTTCCTCCTTCCCTCGCTGAACATCTTCTTGCGGGTCACTGCCGCCCTTGACCCCTCGTGGCTTGTCCTCGCTCTTGCCATGGCCCTTGAGGTTTTCGGAGGAGGATCCGTAGCAGTAGTAGACGCTGATGGGGTTTTGCTCGTAGCCGACGCTGACAGGGTTTGTGAGCAGAAATCTGTGTGTGGATGTAATTGAGACAAGAATGTGCAGAAACATGTGAGGAAAAGGAAACATTGGGGAGGGGGGAAGGGGGGGCGGAGGTGTGGAGGGGGAGAAGGGTGGGAGGGGACGGAGATTTGTAGGGTAGAGACAAAAGCAAGAGTTACATTCACAGGTATTGCCTTCAGAAACGTGTGGGCAGCAGATGAGCTCGAACCTTGTGTGGTCTGTCGCGGCAGAGACACGAGAAGAGATTTTTGTCCACTGCTATCGCAGCAGAGACACAATAAGACTTACTTGTCTACTGCTGTCGCAGCAGAGACCGAGGCCCGAAAGGAGACGTGCCAACGCCAGGTCATCTGCAGAGACACACCAACGACCTCTGAACTATCATCCTCTGGACCAAAAGAAAGCTCCGTTTGAGGGACCTTAGGATCAAACCCAATCTCCCCCCTGGTCGACTTTCCAGTGGCTGTGCATGCACCTCATGCTTCGCCCATGACAGGTGCGTTTGGCAGAGAAAAGAAAAAAATTCTCTTCGAGGATTTCCAAACAGTTCAAGAAACATCTGTCTCTTGGGCGTTTTGCAAAATGCTGGAGAGATATCTTCCTACCTTCAGATTAGGGTGGGAATATCGCAATCATTCAATATTTCAAACTCAAATCTTCAATGGTTTGATGTTCTTGACATCAATATTTCAATCTATTACAAACCTTGGTATTGCTCAATACTGGTTGATATCTGCCGGGTGGTGGTGGAGGGGGGTGGGGGTCGGAGGACACACTTACACAGGACCGTCAGTTCTGGCCAGTGCCCTCGCCTCATCCGCGGTGAGGTGCAAAGGTGCAGACGACGCTTTGAACCAAGCAGGCTGATCGTCCAAGTTGACCAACGCCATGCGCACCGAGTACGCCAGCCTGTGCCGCTTCGGCCGCCTCCGCAAGTGCACCACTGTGCCGCGGTACAGCGCAATGTCGGTTAAGCAGGGCTCTGCTGGTGTGGCTGCGGCGGCAGCAGGAGCCGAGGCAGCAGCAGCAGCAGCAGCAGCACAAGCAGAGCCATGCTTCTCCTTTGCTCCGGGTGCCGGTGCTGCCGCTGGAGCAGCAGCAGCCTGGTTCTCTTGCTGCTGCTGCGTTCGCTGCCGCAGCAGCAGGTGGGGCAGGTGGAGGAAGTAGGCGACGAGGGCCTCCAACACGAGGAGCAATGCAAGGAGAATCGTTTGCAGCAAGAGGAGGAGGGTGAGGGAAAGTGCCCGGAGGAAGATGAGGAGGGAGGAGGCGAGGAGGCAGAGGGCTTGCGCCATGAAGTCGGGGTGTCTGGCCGGTCGGTGGTGGTCGTGCTGTTTGCTGTCGCCGGTCAAGGAGCGGGAAACAGGGCATGTGGTCGACATGGACGGCCCAAGAGGTACAGGAGAGGGAGGTAAGGGAGAGGCGGGCAATGGGTTTAGGTCCGCGCCTCCCGCCCTTGCCGCCGGTGCCATCTTCACCGACTGAACACACACTCGCGAGACTCCAAGCTGCTTCACCTTCGTGCTTCGATTAGAGGTTGGTCAGACCTCAACTGGTGGCCCGACAAGAAGTGTGCCGCAATGGACCGAAATCTTCACACTGCCCACGCAGCTGGCCCCCTCCCTCCCCAAACACCTCCCCCCCCCCCCGCCTATTTGGGCTACTGGAGCATATTGACGTCAGCATCCCGTAAGCTATGGAACACGTGGAGCGTTCGATGCGCGCCTTGAACCTGAACAAGAATGATGAACTGCGTGTTTGCTTCAGGGATAAATTGACCAGATAATCCTGGTTTGTGCCTTGTCCGTAGCATATGCGCAGGGTCCGTCTGGAGGAAGAGTATTCAAAGCTACCTGGTTTCCTAGCCAACCGAAAGCTCCGCCCTGGTAGCGGTGGTCAGCACCGTACGCCGACCTGAACGGTTGGGGAGTCGTTTTCATGCCCAGGCTTGATTGGCCGTCTCACCTTTCTAGAGTCCCGAGCTTTTTTACGGAAAGCTTTGACCGTCTTATCTCCCCTCTAGTTTGATCAGAGGTCCTGTTCTCTATACCATGGTCGATGCTAATGAGCTGATGACAACTCGACAAGAGAATAAAGCATATTTGAAAAGTTTCGAAAACAGTGCGCCCGTCGTAATCGTATCGTCATCGCTGCCTACAGCTATGGGCTCTTATGTTACATCGGAGTATGGCTTAGGTCAGATTAGCCAGCCAGATCAATCTATCAGTCATATATGACTGTCACGTATTTGGAAAACTAGCTTTTGGATCTGGCTCTTGTCATACATACCTTCCGTCGTCGCTGTAGCCAATCATGGCGACTCGTCAGGTTGTCACCGCTGACAACTTTTCCCTTGCTTCAGACGAAGGGTGGTGGGCAAAAGACAGACCAAAAGGAAACTATGCAGCAGGTTGGGGCAGCAGCGTTGTTGATGCAGCGTGCGGGCTTCCACGCTCGTTGCTTAAGTCAGCTGCCCCCTCAGACTGCTGCTCTACAGTCTAAGTCTGGAAGCTCTCGGTTTAGGTACTCAGAAACGCGCGCGCCAGAGTTAGCGCCAGAAAGCAGCTCAAAATTGATAATGACTGATTAGGAATGAAGAATGAACAGCAATGGGGGACCCCTCCAAGTTCTAGCCCCCCCCCCCCCCCCCCCCCCCCCCCAACTCTGTAGAGCTTGTTACTCAGTTCATCAGCCAATCAGAAAATAGTTCAGTTCAGGCTGGCAGGTTTTCTCGGTGAGGCCTGCCACGCAGCCGACAGCCCAAAACCCGGGCGTCGTCCGTTTTGCCTGAAAACTGGACCATACCATTATTCCGACGCTCCGAACGCACCCGAGCGGTCAGAATCTGCTAGAAAAATAGTAGAGAGGAGTTATGGCAGCCTAAACCCAGATAGTGCCCACGATGGTTTATGCTACCAAACAGGGCCATGCAACATGCAACTGGGACCCTAGGCAGTGCATGACGACGCAGGCACGACAGTACGCGCTGGACGCATGCAGACAACGACTGCGGTGGCAGTGAGTGCCGGCAGTGCGGCCGCCGAGGAGGCCTCCCGATGGAGCTGAACACGTCGCCGGAGAGAGGAGGCTCCAGCGAACCGCGAGACGACCTGAGCGTGCGTCGGCTCAACCGGACGACACTCCATCGGCGTCGAGTCTCGCAGTCAGTCATCTGCACGCCGATGTACACAAGCCGGGAGGACACAACAGAGCACAATGAGCGCAAAAAAACCAACACTCCCCCATGACTCACAGGCGTAGTGCACATGGGCGGGCAGAGACACGGTCAACACACGGACTCCCCCGGGACATGCAGAACTGCAGGTAGAGACAAAGAAAGCAAGTCACGGATGCACACCGACTGAACTCACAGCCTTCTTGAACGAGTCCCGCTTCAGTGCCTTGGTCAGGAAGTCAGCCAGCTGCCGTGCTGTCTCAATCCACACGATGCTGATGCTGCCGTCGCGCAACAACGAACGCACATAGTGATACTCAACATTGATGTGCTTTGTGCGAGTGTGATGCACACCGTCATTGTCTGCAATGGCCAAGGCACTCTCATTGTCACAATGCAAGGTGATGGATGCGACAGACTGATGCAACTCGGACAACAGACGACGCAACCACACGCTCTCACACGCGCTTGAGCCAAGGGCCACGTACTCAGCCTCAGCAGTGCTGCATGCAATGCACCCCTGCTTGCCGCTGCGCCAGGACACAGCTGTGCCCCCGACCAGAAAGATCCAGCCAATACGACTCTTACCGTCTGGACTACCGGCCCAGTCGCTGTCGGTGTAACCCACTACAACGACGGACGGTTGACGGTGGAACATGAGGCCTCGCCGAGGGGTCGAGACGACTTAGCGCAGTACTCGGATCGCGGCATCAAAATGGAGGTAACGCGGCTCCTGAGAAAACTGGGCCAGGAGGTTGACCGCGAACGCGATGTCTGGACGCGTCGTCGTCGCCAGGAACATCAGTGATCCGATGACCCGCAGATACGTGGTCAGATCAACTGGCTCCCCCACAACAGCTGGGTCATGACTCTTCAACTTCACCTGGACATCGGGTGACATGGGTGAGGAAGCGCTGGGCAGGAGGGGCAAGTCCTCGGCGAAGCGGGCTGACAGGGTCTGCACATAGGCAGCCTGGTGGACATGCAGGACGCCCTGAGAGCGATCATGCTCGAGCTCCATGCCTAGGAAGACTCGGGCAGAACCGAGATCCTTCATCTGGTAGGTAGCGTGCAGTAGGTCCTTGACGTGCTGGATGGCTGTCGCGTCTGGTGTCGCAATGAGGAGATCGTCGACGTAGACCAGAACCGCGGCGAAGGTCTGACCTTGCGGGCTGATGAACAGTGCGGGGTCAGCGGTGGTGCGTTGGAGGCCGCCACAGAGAAGCGTACTGCTAATCTCCTGGTTCCAGCACCGAGGCGACTGCTTCAGACCATAGAGGGCCTTCCGCAGCCGCCAAACTCTCCCAGTGCCATCGTCGAAGCCTGGGGGCTTCGTCATGTAGAGCTCCTCACCCTCCAGTGAGCCATGGAGGAATGCGTTGCTCACGTCCATCTGATGCAGCTCCCACCCGTGCTGGGCAATCAGGCTGAACGATGCCCGGCTAGTGGAGAACCGGCCAACTGGGGGGAAGATCTGGTCGTAGTCGATCCCAGGGACCTGAGCAAACCCCTTTGCTGTGAGACGGGCCTTGTACTTGTCCAAGGATCCGTCAGGCTTCCACTTACGCCGAAAGACCCACTTGGCACCGATGGCCTTCCGACCTGGAGGGAGGTCGACGAGGTCATACACGTGGTGCTGTCGGATAGCGACGAGCTCCTCGGCACAGGCAGCATCCCAATGTGCGGCCTTAGGGGAGGCTCGAGCCTCGCGTAGGGTGGAAAGGTCCTCTCGGCGCGCTGTGGACTGGACTGAGAGGGCATGTGCATCACGAGCCCCAGGTTGGATGCGTGCGAGTGCGGCCACGACAGCATGCCGATGCTCCTGAAGAAGCATGACGTACCCCAATGCAGAGCCCGAGTGAAGGTCTGCGATAATGGCAGAAGTGGTCAGGCCGAGAGCCTTTGTGCCAGGGTCCCCACTCACGACAGTGGGAGTGGAGGAGACACGTTGAGCCACAGGGGGTCGAGGCGCCACGAAACGGGGAGCGACACTCTGCGCGCTTACAGTTGGCCGAGGTCGAAGGCTGCCGCCTGGGCCACGTGTGTAGCGCGGTCGGGCAGAAGATGGTGCTGAGTCCGACGGGCCGACGGAGGCGGACGGTGCTGCTGGTACGGAGGAGCCAGTAGACGCAACAGGCATTGCTGGGCCAGGAGAGCCAACGGGCGCAGCTGGGGCTGCCGGCCCAGAGGGGCCTGTGGACGCGTCTAGGGCTGCTGGCCCGGAGGGGCCAGCGGACGCGACTGGAGACGTCGGCCCGAGGGGGGCCATCGGAAGCGGCTGGGACTACCGGCCCGGAGGGACTAGCGAACGCGACTGGGGCTGCCGGCCCGGAGGGACTAGCGGACGCGACTAGGGCTGCCGGCCCGGAGGGGCCAGTAGATGCGATTGGGGTTGCCGGCCCGGAGGAGCTGGCAGACGCGACTGGGGCTGCCGGCCCGGAGGGACCAGCGGACGCGACTAGGGCTGCTGGCCCGGATGGGCCAGCGGACGCGACTGGGGCTGCCGGCCCGGAGGGACCAGCGGACGCGACTGAGGCTGCCGGCCCGGATGGGCCAGCGGACGCGACTGGGGCTGCCGGCTCGGATGGTACAGTAGACGCGACTAGGTCAGCTGGCTTGGAGGGGCCAGCAGCAACGACCGGGGCTACCGGCTGAGAGGGACGGGGTGATGTGTCACCCGGAAGCGACAGGACGGAGGACGGACTCACCACTCCCCCACGCGACGGGAGGGACACGGACGAGCTAGAGCGGATGAGGTCGCGGGGAAACAGGTCCTCGAAAAAGAGGGCATCGTGGGACTCAACGATGCAGTGTCGGGATGGGTCCCGGAAGCGCCAGGCCTTGGACTGACGAGACACACCGAGAAAGGTGCAGGGGCGTCCGCGGGGGGCAAGCTTGCCACCCTGCTGTGGAGCGGGCAGCCACACAATGGCTATGCAGCCCCAGACACGAGCCGGGCGGAGGTCAGCACGCCGACCGCACCACTGCTGATAGGGCGTGGACTGGTGGGGAAGGGGACCGTGGGGAACCCTGTTCCAGACCCAGGTCATATAGGCCATGGCCTCAAAGTAGAAGCCATCGGAGGGACCTGACTTGACCCGCATGGTGCGGACGGCGTCGGCCATGGTGCAGTTCCACCGCTCGGAGACGCCGTTCTGGGCGGGTGTGTAGGGCGCAGACGTCTCATGGCAGATGTCGCGGGAGGCGAGAAAGGTCGTGGCCTCACCCAGGTACTCGCCACCGCGATCGGAGCGAAAGCGACGTAGGGGGCGGCTACACTCGCGCTCCGTGAGGACAAGCTAGTCCTGAATGATTCCGGCGACATCGCTTTTCTGCCGAAGGCAGAAGACCCAACGGTAGCGGGAGTAGTCGTCCGTCAGAGTGAGGACATAGCGGCCATGCTCGCCGACGGACTCGATGGGGAGAGGGCCCATGACGTCCGAGTGGACAAGGTCAAAGGGGGCAGACGCCCGTGAGGAAGAGAGGGGGTACGTGGACCGGTGCATCTTCCCCTGAGCGCAGTCAATGCACTCAGTGGGGCATGGGAGAGGGAAGGTCTCCGGATCAAGGCCCTTGGCCGGTTGGGTGCGGAGCATGCTCTCTACTTCGGCAGAGTGGACGNGCAGAAGACCCAACGGTAGCGGGAGTAGTCGTCCGTCAGAGTGAGGACATAGCGGCCATGCTCGCCGACGGACTCGGTGGGGAGAGGGCCCATGACGTCCGAGTGGACAAGGTCAAAGGGGGCAGACGCCCGTGAGGAAGAGAGGGGGTACGTGGACCGGTGCATCTTCCCCTGAGCGCAGTCAATGCACTCAGTGGGGCATGGGAGAGGGAAGGTCTCCGGATCAAGGCCCTTGGCCGGTTGGGTGCGGAGCATGCTCTCTACTTCGGCAGAGTGGACGTGACAAAGGCGGCGGTGCAAGAGGCGGGTGTGCTGAGGAGAAAGCGTGCTGGTGACCAACACATGACCGGTCGCAGTCGACGGGGAGGAGACGAGAGGGGAAGAAGCGAGGCGGGGAACGTGCCACAAGTTGCCACAGGCGGTGGCGTGCAGTACGACATGACCCGACGGGCGCAACGACACAGTACCGAAACCACATGAGTGCACAACGTCCATGCTCATGCGGTCAAGGGCAGTCATGGACAGGAGGCTAAGCTCGAGACCAGGGACGAAGAGAACATCGGTCAAAAAGACGTCACCGGCTCGACAACGGAAACAAACAATGCCTACCCCACGGACCGGCAACACCTGTCCGGAGCCCGTCCGAACACCGGAGACATCGCCGACGGGATCGAGGATACTGAAGGCCTCGCGAGAGGCCGTCATGTGATGCGTGGCCCCGGAGTCGATGATCCAAGTCTCAGCAGGGTCCTGGACAGGGGTCGCCAGATCAGTCACGGTCACATGGCAACACGCGAGGGACGCGGACACTGTGGACGGAGGCGCGAAACGAGACTGCCTGTCGTCAAGCCATGCAACGTCGTCAAGGAGTGGGGTGGATGAAATCACAGGAGACGATGAGACAGACGAGGAGACTGGACACGACCGCAGCTCAGTCTCAGTCATGCAGGGATGGGCAGGAGGGCAGGAGGTGACGCAACTCGCACTTCCTTGGGGAGGAGGGCGAGGGAGGCCAAGCTGGAGCGCGATGAACTGCTCCAGCTGACGCTCTCGGGATGACGGCCCAGGAGTGTAGACAGAATGCGGAGTGACGGCGCCGGAGCCCGGGTAGTAGGGTGACGGAGCCGACGAGGGCAGCGAAGGTGCCGACGACTGAGGGTAGCACTGCTGCGGGTAGTACTGCTGCGGCGCGGGTGGCTGCAGGACAGTCCGAGTCCTCAGAGTGGGAGCGGTGCTGGACGAGGGCGGAGTGGTAGGACCAGCAACAGCGACGGCGGCAGAGGCAAGGCGGCGCTCCCGCTGGCGTTGCATGGTGGCGATGACGTGGGCCTCGTCCGTCAAAGAGGGCACGTGTACCACCTGTGCCCAGGCTGGCCACAGTTGTGGCAGACCGATCTACTACCGCTGGGACCGGTCGATGACTGCTGCTACTGCTGTTGCGATGGACCCTTGCCCTTCTTGTTCCGGCTTTTCTTCTTCTTCCCTGACGGCGATGAGGTAGCTGCGACAGGGGAGGCAACGACCACGAAGGCAACGGCAGGGATGGCGGCGGCAGGGGATGCAAGGGCTTCTGCGCGATGGAGCTGGGACTCCTGGCGAGCTTCCTCAATGCGGAGGAAGAGCTCGTATGCCCAATGCATGAGAGTGCCCTGGGCCTCCATGGTGGTGAGGACGTCCTAAGGATAGTGGACAAAGACATCAGCGTATGCGCTGGTGGCGCCGCGCTTGATGGTGAGGAGCGCGTACAGTGGGGGTGGAGCCGACTTGCCGAGTCAACGGAGGATGTCCTCCGTGCACTGCCAGTAGGCAGTGACCGTCTCGGCCTCCCCCATGTGGAGGGAGTTGAACTCCCGGAGCAGGCGGCTGATCTCAGCGTCGCTGGACAGGCGATGGGGTCTGGTGAGGACGTGCCAGGCGGTTGCCGGGTCTGGGATGGCGCCAGCGGTGAAGTCGCCGAGGAAAGGCTCCAGGGCAAGGCGGGAAGCTGGAGGGGCGACGGGTACAAGGGCGTGGACGGCGCGACCAGCGTCATATAGCTGGTCGGCCTGGGTGGAGTCGTAAGGGAGGGTGTAGTAGGCCCACAGACCCTCCCCCTGCGCCCAGATCCGGAAGCTGAGCTCCCAGCTCCAGAACTTCTCGCCGGCTTGAAGCAACGGTGGCGGCGTCTCAAAGTCCTTCTGCCTACAGCCGGCACCCAGAGTGGGGCCAAGGACGGAGGTCACTGTCTGCCGTTGGCGCTGAGTCTGCTGTTGTGCTAAGTAGTATGTGGCGGCGGACACCGCGGGGCTAGCGTGCCCTGGAGGGACGAACGACGGTAGGGCGCTAGTGGCGGTTTGGGAGGCGACTGGCTGTAGCGCCGCAAGCTGCTGTGTCAAGGCAGCGAGTTGTTACTGAAGAGCCATGAGTGGATTAGGGGTGCCGCCAACGTTACCAGTGGGCTGCTGCTGCTACTGCTGCTGTTGCTGTAGGGGCGGCGGATGCTGCTACTGCAGAGGCGATGACTGCTGCTGTATGGGCGGCGGCTGCTGCTGCTGCAGCGGTGGCGGCTGCTGCTGTAGAGGGGGCGGCTGCTGCTGCTGCAGCGGTGGTGGTTGCTGTTGTATGGGCGGCGGCTGCTGCTGCAGCGGCGGTGGCAGCTGCTGCTGTAGAGGCGGCGGCTGCTGCTACTGCAGTGGTGGTGGCTGCTGCTGTATGGGCGGCGGCTGCTGCTGTAGCGGCGGCGGCTGCTGTTGGAGAGGCGGTGGCTGCTGCTGCAACAATGGCGGCGGCTGCTGCTGCAATGGCGGCGGCGGCGGCGGCAGCTGCTGGTCCTGCGGCGGCGGCGGCTGCTGCTGCTGTAGCGGCGACAGGTGCTGCTGCTGCTACAGCAAACGCTGCAAGAAAGGAGGGGTGGGGGTCCCCCCATCAGAGGAGGACCCCCCCTCGCCTGGACTATCAGCCATGCCTTGGTGTCCCCTTTTTTTTGTTTTTTTTTGTTGTTGTCTTTGTATTGCTGCTTCAACAAGAGGTTAGGAGAGTGGGAAGTTTACCCACTCCTCTGGCCTTCCCCCTTTCCCCTTTCACCCTCCTCCTTTTTTTTGTTGATGATGTCAGCAGTGATGTCAGCAGTGACGTCAGTAGTGACGTCAGCAGTGACATCAGCAGAGGGGTGCTGACGTCAGCAGCGGCAAATGTTGGGGCCGCCGCTGCTGCTGTTGGTGCTGATGCTACTGTAGCTGCTGCTGCTGCTATTGCTGCTGCTGCTGCTGCTGTTGTTGCTGCTACTGCTACTGCTGTTGCTGCAGCTGCTGCTGTTGTTCCTGTTGCTTGTTCTGCTGCTGCTGCTGCTGCTCCTGCAATGTTTGCTGCTGCTACTGCTGCTACTCCTGCTACTACTCCTGCTGCTACGGGTGCTGTAGCTGCTACTACTCGTGCTGCGAGCTGCAGCAGTTGCTGTGGCTGCTGCTACTGCACCAACGAGCTGTTGCAGCTCACTACTACAGCTGCTGCGTGCTGCAGTAGCTGGTCGCTGCAGTTGCAGGCTGCTGCAGCGAGCTACGGGGGTGGGGGAGTTTTCTTGTTGTCTCTTTTTTCTTTTTCTTCTTGTCACAGCGGGCAGCAGCCTGCTGTCTGCTGCAAGCAGCGGGCTGCTGCTCGCCCAGCAGCAGCGAGCTGCTGCTCGCTGGCAGCAGCGGGCTCCTGCTCGCTGCTCGCTCGCTTCGAGCAGCGGGCAGCAACAGCCGCGGCTAGCAGCTGCTGCTCGCTGCTGCTGTTGCTGCTGCTGCAGCTGTCAGCTGCTGCAGCTCGCTGTAACAGCTGCTTCAGCCCGCTACTGCTGCTGCACGCTGCTGCAGCTGCTGCGTGTTGCGGCTACTGCCTGCTGCTGCTGCGGGCTACTGCAGCCGGTTGCTGTTGCGGGGTGCTGCTGCTGTTGCACGCTGCTGCTGCTGCTGCACGCTGCTGTTGCTGTTGCAGCGAGCTGCTGCTGCTGCGGGCTGTTGCTACTGCTGCTGCGAGCTATTGTTGTTGCTACTGCGAGCTGCTGCTGCTGTGGGCTGCTGCGAGCTGCTGCTTCTGCTTGCTGCTACTGGTGGTGCCAATCACTGCACCTGGGTGACGTTGCCGCGTGCGTCGTTGCCCACAGACGTCAGACGCCGCCTGCCGCTCACCTCCTCGCGTCACGCGTGGGGGTCAGTGCTGCCGAAAAAATTTCGGCAGCATTTCCCCTGGCCCAGTGGCCGTGGGAAAAATTCTGACGCCGCCACCAGGAGGGTCAATGCTGTCGGAAAAAATCCGGCAGCATTTCCCCTGCACTGGCGCGTATGGGAGGTCCACCGGCGTTGTCTGGCACCTGTTCGCCAGTCTTCTACTGCTGCTGCTACGCTCTGGCTCTGATACCAAAAAGGAAACTCTGCAGCAGGTTCGGGCAGCAGCGTTGTTGATGCAGCGTGCGGGCTTCCACGCTCGTTGCTTAAGTCAGCTGCCCCCTCAGTCTGTTGCTCTAGAGTCTAAGTCTGGAAGCTCTGGGTTTTGTTACTCAAAAACGCGCGTGCCAGAGTTAGCGCCAGAAAGCAGCTCAAAACTGATAATGACTGATTAGGAATGAAGAATGAACAGCAATGGGGGACCCCTCCAAGTTCTAGCCCCCCCCCAGCTCTGTAGAGCTTGTTACTCAGTTCATCAGCCAATCAGAAAACAGTTCAGTTCAGGCTGGCAGGTTTTCTCGGTGAGGCCTGCCAGGCAGCCGACAGCCCAAAACCCGGGCGTCGTCCGTTTTGCCTGAAAACTGGACCATACCATAATACCGACGCTGCGAACGCAGCCGTGCGGTCAGAATCTGCTAGAAAAATAGTAGAGAGGAGTTATGGCAGCCTAAACTCAGATAGTGCCCACGATGGTTTATGCTGCCAAACGGGGCCATGCAACATGCAATTGGGACCCTAGGCAGTGCATGACGAGGCAGGCACAACAGTACGCGCTGGACGCATGCAGACAGCGACTGCGGCGGCAGTGACTGCCGGAAATGCGGCCGCTGAGGAGGCCTGCCGATGGAGCTGAACACGTCGCCGGAGAGAGGAGGCTCCAGCGAACCGCGAGACGACCTGAGCGTGCGTCGGCTCCACCGGACGACACTCCATCGGCGTCGAGTCTCGCAGTCAGTCATCTACACGCCGATGTACACAAGCCGGGAGGACACAACAGAGCACAATGAGCGCAAAAAAACCAACAAGACCAAGCACAACAACCTGGGCTCTGTTCACAAACAAATGCAAACTCAAGATTGATGGTTGTAAGATATCGTGGATGGACGAATTTGTCATGTGTCCATCGTTGCGGTCGATTTATACGTGTTATCCATAGTCGTAACTGACATGACAGCGATGCCCATGGTTTGCACTTTTCAAGCAAAAATGGGCACAGCTGTAATATATTTCATGTATTTAACATATTTGACATGGATTTCGACTTCGGTACCGAAGTCAAACTTCGCCCGTCGTCGCGAGCTCGCAGGAGGGATTTTGCGGCGAAACCTCCCTACGAGCTCGCGATGACCTTGCCAAACCCCCCAGTTAAACTAGGGGGGCTGTTGTAGGTTTGGGGTGATTTGCAAAAAGGAAACTAGGCAGCAGGTTGGGGCAGCTGCGTTTTTGATGCACCGTGCGGGCTTCCACGCTCGTTGCTTAAGTCAGCTGCCCCCTCAGTCTCCTGCTCTAGAGTCTAAGTCTGGAAGCTCTGGGTTTGTTACTCAGAAGTGCGCGCGCCAGTGTTAGCGCCAGAAAGCAGCTCGAAACTTATAGTAACTGATTAGCAATCAAGAATGAACAGCAATGGGGGACCCCTCCAAGTTCTAGCCCCCCCCCAGCTCTGTAGAGCTTGTTACTTAGTTCATCAGCCAATCAGAAAATAGCTAATTTCAGGCTGGCAGGTTTTCTCGGTGAGGCCTGCTAGACGGTCGACAGCCCAAAACCCGGGCGTCGTCCGTTTTGCCTGAAAACTGGACCATACCATAACACCGACGCTGCGAACGCAACCGTGCGGTCAGAATCTGCTAGAAAAATAGTAGCAAGGAGTTATGGCAGCCTGAACCCAGGCAGTGTCCACGATGGTTTCTGCTGCCAAACAGGGCCATGCAACATGCAACAGAGACCCTAGGCAGCGCGTGACGACGTAGGCACGACAGTACGCGCTAGACGCATGCAGACAACGATTGCGGTGGCAGTGACTGCCGGCAGCGCGACCGCCAAGGAGGCCTGCCGATGGAGCTGAACACGTCGCCGGAGAGAGGGGGCTCCAGCAAATTGCGAGACGACCTCAGCGTGCGTCGGCACCGGACGACACTCCATCAGCGTCGAGTCTCGCCGTCACTCAACTGCACGCTGATGTACACAAGCCGGGAGGACACAACAGAGCACAATCAGCACAAAAACCAACACTCCTCCATGACTCACAGGCGTAGTACACATGGGCGGGCAGAGACACGGTCAACACACAGACTCCCCCAGGACACGCGGAAGTACAGGGAGAGACAAAGAAAGCAAGTCACGGACGCACACCGACTGAACTCACAGCCTTCTTAAACGAGTCCCGCTTCAGTGCCTAGGTCAGGAAGTCAGCCAGCTGTCGTGCTGTCTCAACCCATACAATGCTGATGCTGCCGTCGAGTAACAACGAACGCACATAGTGATGCTCAACATTGATGTGCTTTGTGCGAGTGTGATGCACACTGTCATTGTCTGCAATCGCCATGGCACTCTCATTGTAACAATGCAAGGTGATGGATGCGACAGACTGACGCAACTTGGACAACAGACGACGCAACCACACGCTCTCACATGCGCCTGAGCCAAGGGCCACGTACTCAGCCTCCGCAGTGCTTCGTGCAATGCACCCCTGTTTGCCACTGCGCCAGGACACAGCTGTGCCACCGATCAGGATGATCCAGCCTGTGCGACTCTTACCGTCAGGACTGCCCGCCCAGTCGCTGTCGGTGTAGCCCACTACGACGACGGACGGCTGGCGGCAGAACATGAGACCACGCCGAGGGGTCGAGACGACATAGCGCAGCACTCGGATCGCGGCCTCGTAGTGGAGGTGATGCGGATCCTCAGAGAACTGGGCCAGGAGGTTGACGGCGTACGCGATGTCAGGACACGTCGTAGTCGCCAGGAACATCAGTGACCCGATGATCCGCAGATACGTGGTCTCATCAACTGGCTCACCCACAACAGCTGGGTCAGGACTCTTCAGCTTCACCTGGCCGTCGGGTGACCTGGGTGAGGATGCGCTAGACACGAGGGGCAGGTCCTCGGCGAAGCGAGCTGACATGGTCTACACATAGGCAGCCTAGTGGACGTGTAGGATGCCCTGAGAGGGATCACGCTCGAACTCCATGCCCAGGAAGACTGGGGCAGACCCGAGATCCTTCATCTAGTAGGCGGCGTGCAGCAAGTCCTTGAAATGCTGGATGGCGGCCGTGTCTGGCGACACAATGAGGAGATCGTCAACGTATACCAGAACTGCGACAAAGGTCTGACCTCGTGGGCTCAGAAAGAGTGCGGGATCAGTAGTGCTGCACTGGAGGCCGCCACGGAGAAGTGTGCTACTGATCTCCTGGTTCCAGCACCGAGGCGACTGCTTCAGACCATAGAGGGCCTTCCGCAGCCGCCAGACTCTCCCAGTACCATCGTCGAAGCCTGGGGGCTTCGTCATGTAGAGCTCCTCACCCTCCTGTGAGCCATGGAGGAACGCGTTGCTCACGTCCATCTGATGCAGCTCCCACCCATGCTGGGCAACCAGGCTGAAGAGCGCTCGGCTAGTGGAGAACCGACCGACAGGGGCAAAGATCTGGTCGTAATCGACTCCAGGGACCTGAGCAAACCCCTTTNGGTCAGCGGTGCTGCGCTGGAGGCCGCCACGGAGAAGTGTGCTGCTGATCTCCTGGTTCCAGCACCGAGGCGACTGCTTCAGACCATAGAGGGCCTTCCGCAGCCGCCAGACTCTCCCAGTACCATCGTCGAAGCCTGGGGGCTTCGTCATGTAGAGCTCCTCACCCTCCTGTGAGCCATGGAGGAACGCGTTGCTCACGTCCATCTGATGCAGCTCCCACCCATGCTGGGCAACCAGGCTGAAGAGCGCTCGGCTAGTGGAGAACCGACCGACAGGGGCAAAGATCTGGTCGTAATCGACTCCAGGGACCTGAGCAAACCCCTTTGGTGTGAGGCGGGCCTTGTACTTTTCCAAGGACCCGTCAGGCTTCCACTTGCGCCGAAGGACCCACTTGGCGCCAATGGCCTTCCGACCTGGAGGGAGGTCAACGAGGTCGTACACGTGGTGCTGCCGGATAGAAGAAAGCTCCTCGACGCAGGCGGAATCCCAATGTGCGGCCTCAGAAGAGGCTCGAGCCTTGCGTAGGGTGGCTGGGTCCTCCGGGCGTGTTGTGGACCGGACGAAGAGGGCGTGTGCATCACGAGCTCCAGGTGGGATGCGGGCGAGTGCAGCCATGACAACATGCCGATGCCCGTGATGAAGCATGGCATAGCCCAGCGCAGAGCCCGGGTGAAGGTCGGAGATGATGGCCGAGGTGGTCAGGCTGAGAGCCTTCGTACCAGGGTCCCCACTCACGACCGAGGGAGTGGAGGAGACACGTGGAGCCACAGGGGGTCGAGGCGCCACAGGACGTGGAGCGACGGTCTGCACTGTCAACCGCGGTCGGAGGCTGTCGCCTGGGCCACGTGTGTAGCTGGACCAAGCAGGAGATGTCACTGCGTCTGACGGGCCAACAAAGGCGGACGGGACGCCTGGCGCGGAGGAGCTAGCGGACGCGACTGGGGCTGCTGGCCCGGAGGGGCCAGCGGACGCGACCGGCACTGCTGGCTCAGAGGGGCCAGTGGACGTGACTTGGGCTACTGGTCCGGAGGGGCCAGCGGACGTGACCGACGCTGCTTGCCCAGAGGGGCCAACGGACGCGACCGGCGCTGCTGGCCCGGAGGGGCCAGCGGACGCGGTCGGCGCGACCGGCGCTGCTGGCCCGTAGGGGCCAGCGGACGCGGTCGACGCTGCTAGCCCGGAGGGGCCAGCGGACAGGACTGAGGCTGCTGGCTTAGAGGATGCGACAGGGGCTACTGACTCATAGGGACGGAGTGCTGTGTCACCTGGAAGCGACAAGACGGAGGACGGACTCACCACTCCCCCACGCGACGGGAGGGACACGGACGAGCCGGAGCAGATGAGGTCGCGGGGAAATAGGTCCTCGAAGAAGAGGACATCGCGGGACTCGACGATGCAGTGCCGGGACGGGTCCGAGAACCGCCAAGCCTTAGACTGACCAGACACACCGAGGAAGGTGCAGGGGCGGCTGCGCGGGGCGAGCTTGCCGCCCTGCTGTGGGGCGGGCAGCCATACAATGGCGACGCAGCCCCAGACGCGAGCGAGGCGGAGGTCCGTGCGCCGACCGCACCAGTGCTGGTAGGGTGTGGAATGGCGGGGAAGAGGACCGTGGGGAATCCGGTTCCATACCCAGGACATATAGGCCATGGCCTCACAATAGAAGCCATCGGACAGACCAGACTCAACGCGCATGGTGCGGACGGCGTCGGCCATGGTGCGGTTCCAGCGCTCAGAGACGACGTTCTGGGTGGGTGTGTAGGGCGCAGACGTCTCATGGTGGATGCCACGGGAGGCAAGAAAGGCCGTGGCCTCGCCCATGTACTCGCCCCCGTGATCAGAGCGAAAGCGGCGAAGAGGGTGGCCACACTCGCGTTCGGCAAGGACGAGCCAGTCTTGAACGGCCCGAGCGACATCGCTCTTCTGCTGGAGGCAGAAGACCCAGCGGTAGCGGGAATATTCGTCGGTGATGGTGAGGACATAGCGGCCGTGTTCCCCGACGGACGCGGTGGGGAGAGGGCCCATGACGTCCGAGTGGACCAGGTCAAGTGGTGCGGACGCACGGGAGGAAGAAAAGGGGTACGTGGATCGATGCATCTTCCCCTGAGCGCAATCAATGCACTCAGTAGGGCACGGGAGGGGGAAGGTCTCTGGGTCAAGGCCCTTGGCCGGCTGGGTGCGGAGCATGCTGTCTATGGCGATGGAATGGATGTGACAAAGGCGGCGGTGCAAGAGGCGGGTGTGCTGAGGAGAAAGCGTACTGGTCACGAAAACATGGCCTGTGGCGGCTGACGAGGCAAAGACGTGAGAGGAAGAGAAGAGGCGAGGGACATGCCACAGGTTGCCACGGGCGGTGGCATGCAGGATGACAAGACTAGATGGACGCAACGACACAGTGCCAACACCACGTGAGTGCACAACGTCCATGCTCATGCGGTCAAGTGCAGTCACGGAAAGGAGGCTGAGCTCGAGACCAAGGACGAAGAGAACATCAATCAAAAAGACGTCACCGGCAGGACCACAGAAACGAACCACACCAACACCACGGACAGGTAACACCTGTCCGGAGCCCGTTCGGACACCGGAGACATCGCCGACAGGGCCAAGCATATTGAAGGCCTCGCGAGAGGCCGTCATGATATGCGTGGCCCCGGAGTCGATGATCCAGGTCTCAGCAGGGTCCTGGACAGGGGTCGCCATATCGTTGACGGTCACATGACAGCAAGCAAGGGACGCGGACACGGTGGAAGGGGGCGCGAAACAAGACTGCCAATCGTCAAGCCACGCAATGTCGTCAAGGAGTGGGGTGGAGGAGACCACAGGAGACGACGAGACAGATGAAGAGACGAGACAAGACCGCAGCTCAGACTCAGTCAAGCAGGGCTGTGCAGGAGGGCAAGAAGTGACGCAATTCGCACTTCCCTGGGGAGGAGGGCGAGGCAAGCCAAGCTGGAGCGCGATGTACTGCTCCAGCTCACGCTCACAGGAGGATGGCCCGGGAGTGTAGGCCGAGTACGGAGTCACAGCGCCGGAGCCCGGGTAGTAAGAGGACTGGGCCGGCAAAGGAAACGGAAGCGCCAATGGCTGGGAGTAGTACTGCTGCTGCGGGGGCGTCTGCAGGACAGGCGAAACTGTCCGAGCGGCCAAGCTGCTGGACGAGGTCGGAGTGTCAGCAGTAGCGACGGCGGCAGAGGCGAGACGGTGCTCCCGATGGCGGCATAGGGTGGCGATGACACGGGCCTCATCCGTCGGCAGAGGGCATGTGTACCACCCGTGTCCAGGCCAACCGCAGTTGTGGCAGACCGCGCCACCACCGCTGGATCCGGTCGACGACTGCTGTTGTTGCTGTTGCAACGGACCCTTACCTTTTTTATTCTTGCGCTTCTTCTTCGGTTTAGGCATCGATGAGGTAGCTGCAACGGGGGAGGTGACGGCCACGGAGGCAACGACAGGTGAAGCGACGGGGAGGGAGGCACCGGCAGGGGAGGCGACGGTAGGGGATGCAAGCGCCTCCATGCGATGGAGCTGGGACTCCTGTCGAGCTTCCTCAACACGGAGGAAGATCTCGTACCCCCAGGGCATGAGGGTGCCCTGGGCCGCCATGGTGGAGAGGACGTCCCGGGGGTAGTGCACAAAGACGTCCGCATACGCGCTGGTGGCGCCGCGCTTCATGGTGAGAAGCGCGGACAGAGGGGGCAGAGCGGATGTGCCGAGACGTCAAAGGATGTCCTCTGCCCGCTGCCAGTAGGCAGTGACTGTCTCGGTCTCCCCCATGTGTAGGGAGTTGAGCTCTTGGAGCAGGCGACTGATCTCAGCGGCGCTAGACAGGCGATGGGGCCTGGTGAGGACATGCCAGGCGGTTGCAGGGTCTGGAGGGACGTCAGTTGTGAAGTCGCCGAGGAAAGGCTCAAGGGCCAGGCGGGATGCCGGAGGAGCGACTGGGAGTAAGGCACGAACGGCGCGACCAGCGTCATACAGCTGGTCGGCCTGGGTGGAGTCGTAAGGGAGGGTGTAGTACATCCAGAGACACTCACCTTGGGCCCAGATCCGGAAGTTGAGTTCCCAGCTCTGGAACTGCTCGCTGGACTGAAGCGGCGGCGGCGGCGTCTCAAAGTCCTTTTGCCTGCAGCCGGCACCCAGAGTGGGGCCAAGGACGGAGGTCACTGTCTGCCGCTGGCGCTGAGTCTGCTGCTCTGCCAGGTAATATGTGGCAGCTGACACAGCCGGGCTGGCGTGTCCTGGAGGGACAAATGACGGCAGCACACTGGAGGCAGGCTGGGAGGCTAGTGGCTGTAGCGCGGCAAGCTGTTGTGTCAAGGCAGCAAGCTCGTGCTGAAGAGCCACGATGGGATCAGGGTCGTCGCCGACGACACCAGTGGGTTGTTGGGGCTCCAGCGGCTGCTGCTGGTACTGCCGATGCTGTTGCTGTTGTTGTTGCAGTGGCAGCCGCTACTGTTGCTGCTGCTGCTGTTGCTGCTGCTACTACTGCAGCGGTTGCTGCTACTGCTGTTGCTGCCGCTGTTGTTGTTGCTGCGGCTACTGGTGTAGCGGCTGGTGCTACTGCTACTGCAGCCACTGCTGCTGCTGCGGCAGCTGGTGCGGCTGCTGTAGCTGCTGCTGTTGCTGTAGCTGCTGCTGCTGCTGTTGCCGCTCGTGCAGCTCTTGCTGCTGCAGTCCCCGGAAGAAAGGGGAGGTAAGGGTCCCCCCCGCAGAGGAGGACCCCTCCGCCTCGTGAGAGTCAGCCATGGTGTGTCCAAAGCCTTGTGTTTTTTGTTTTTTTTTGTTGTTTGTGTCCTTTGTTGTTGGGTGTGTGCTGCTGATGTCAAGAGTGACGCCTGCCAAGGATGGCGGATGTCAGCAGATTCCCTTGGTGTCCTCCTGGTTTCCCCTTGTTGTTTTATGTGGTTGATGACGTCAATAGTGACGTCAGCGGACAGCTGCTGACGTCAGCAATGGTTGCTGTAGCTACTGTTGTTGATGCTGCTACTACTATTGCCGCTGCTGTTGCTGCCGCTTTTGCTGCCGTCGCTGCAGCAGCAGCAGCTGCTGCTGCTGCTGCTATTGTTGCTGTTGTTGTACTACTGCTACTGCTGCAGTTGCTGCTTCTGCTGCTGCAGTTGTTGTTGTTGCTGCTGTAGTTGCTGCTATTGCTGCTACTGCTGCCGCTGCTGCTGCTGCTCTTGCTGCTACTACTCTTGCTGCTGTTGTGGCTGCTATAGCTGCTGCTGCTACCGTAGCTGCTCCTGCTGCTGTTGCTACAGCGGCTACTGCTACTACTACTCCTAAACAGAGGGACAGATCGGGCTGCGGGGGGGGTCCCCGTTTTTTTTTTTCGGTTTTGCTTGCTCGCTGCGAGCTCCTCGCAGCGAGCAGCTGGCTGCTCGCTGCTCGCTGCGAGCAGCTGGCTCCTCGCAGCTACAGCAGCTGCTGCTGCAGGCTGCTGTAGCTGCAGCTGCTGCGAGCTGCTGCAGCCGGCTGCTGCTGCTGCCGCCTGTTGCTGTTGCTGCTGGCTGCTCCGAGCAGCTGCTGCTGCAGGCTGCTGCTCGCTGCAGCTGCTAGTGCTACTGGCTGCTGCTGCTCTGGGCTGCTGCTGCTGCCAACGGCTGGTAGCTGCTGCTGCTGCTGGCCGCTGCTGCCACGGATCGCTGCCGTGGCAAGCTGCTACTGCTGCTGTTGGCTGCTGGTTTCAGTCACACCTGAGGACATCGCTGCCTTGCGCCGTCGTCAGCAGGGGCCTGACGTGGTCGGCCGCTCACTTCCTTGCATCCAGCGTTGGGGTTAGTGCTGCCGGAAAAAATCCGGCAGCATTTCCCCTGGCCCAGTGGCCGTGGGAAAACATTTGACGCCGGCGTTGTCTGGCACCTGTACGTCCGTCTGCTGCTGCTGCTGCTACGCTCTGGCTCTGATACCAAAAAGGAAACTAGGCAGCAGGTTGGGGCAGTTGCGTTGTTGATGCAGCGTGCGGGCTTCCACGCTCGTTGCTTAAGTTAGCTGCCCCCTCAGTCTGCTGCTCTAGAGTCTAAGTCTGGAAGCTATGGGTTTGTTACTCAGAAGTGAGCGCGCCAGTGTTAGCGCCAGAAAGCAGCTGGAAACTGATAGCAACTGATTAGGAATGAAGAATGAACAGCAATGGGGGACCCCTCCAAGTTCTAGCCCCCCCCAGCTCTGTAGAGCTTGTTACTCAGTTCATCAGCCAATCTGAAAACAACTAATTTCAGGCAAGCAGGTTTTCTCGGTGAGGCCTGCCAGACGGCCGACAGCCCAAAACCCGAGCGTCGTCCGTTTTGCCTGAAAACTGGACCATACCATAATACCGACGCTGCAAACGCAGCCGTGTGGTCAGAATCCGCTAGAAAAATAGTAGTGAGGATTAATGGAGGCCTGAACCCAGGCAGTGCCCACGATGGTTTATGCTGCCAAACAGGGCCATGCAACATGCAACAGGGACCCTAGGCAGCGCATGACGACGCAGGCACGACAGTACGCGCTGGACGCATGCAGACAGCGACTGCGGTGGCAGTGACTGCCGGCAGCGCGACCGCCGAGGAGGCCTGCCGATGGAGCTGAACACGTCGCCGGAGAGAGGGGGATCCAGTGAACTGCGAGACAACCTCAGCGTGCGTCGGCTCCACCGGACGACACTCCATCAGCGTCGAGTCTCGCCGTCATTCATCTGCACGCCAATGTACACAAGCCGAGAGGACACAACAGAGCACAATGAGCGCAAAAACCAACATTGCAGGATGCGTCGCACGCTAGGTATCTGCCGGGCCCCGCTATCACGAGGCCTGGCAGATGCCCAAGCAAGAAAACAAATGATATCCAAACCCCCCAGTGTAACTAGGGGGTTTGTCTGTTATTGGGGGCGGTTTGCAAGATGTGGCGCACGTGTGATAGAAGAAAGGGAATCTGCCGGGCCCTGCTATTGCGGGCCCCGGCAGATGCCCGGGCAAGTAAAACAAAAAACTCGAACCCCCAATTGTCACTAGGGGGTTTGTCGGATATGGGGGGGGGGGGGTTGCGAGATGCGGCGCATCCTGTCGCGAGTTTTGGAGTTCGCAGTTACGAACTCCAAAACTCGCAACATGGTAACTTCTGACATCGGTGAGGCCGGTGTGAGAAGTCGTCGATTTCTCTCTCAAGGTCGACGACTGCCGACCTCGAGAGCGAAGTGGAATTCCGTTTTCGGACAGACATTTGAAAACATGGGCACCGCTGTCATGTCGTTTTCGACTATGGACAGCGCCGATCTATCGACCGAAACCATGGGCAGCGGATTATTTTGAACCATCCTGGATTTTACAATGCATTATGTGCCTCATCATTTGAACACTAATGTTTCGAATGCATTCATTTTGGACATGCTGACAATCATTCCAACACTATGTTCGAAAGCCCATTCACCTCTTCCACGGTCAAGATATTCACGAAACAAACATCTCCATCCCATTCATCACTCTTTCATCAGCCACTTTAGGGTCACTTCCCCTACACAAGGCTTCACCATTTCATCGCTCTCATCTGAGTGTCCATTGGTGTTGGTTTGTGTGGCTTCCACCCGTCATGACCGACACTGCTAGTTTACCAATGTACCCACATTTGGGGTATGTGGCAGAGGAGGGCGTGACGACACGACGGGCCTCCGGACTGCACCGAGATTTCTCCAGCACCTACGATAGCGCCGGCGAGACGCGGTCGATGCATTCCGGTAGCCCTGTGGGCTTGTCGGGAGCTAGGAGATTTTTCTCGGTGGGTTGAGACCCGCGCACCCGGTGGACTACATCGGTGCGACGAGGAGACCCGATGGTTGTTGTGGGGCTTCCGATGTTCGGAAAGCCGTGTGTGATGTCTGGACGCTGATTCTGAGATCTTTTGGCACTGTTCCTATTCTCTCGATGGTCGAGACCCGGGTACTCGAAGAGCTCTTCCGGTGCCTCGAGGAGACCACCGTTGTTATAATCGTGGTGTACGCAGTGTGTTCTCCCCGCTGACCCGTTTGGGCTCAGTGGGGGTGACGGGGCCCGGTGCAGCTAGGTGCCGGCGCCCCTACTTAAGCCCGCTAGGGGCTCATTTGTAATCTCTCCTTGTTCTTTATATTCAGTATTCCAGACTTAGCCAAATTCTTGCCGTCTTGCATCGCACTCACACACAGAGCTCATGTTCAATTTTGCATGGGCCTGCATGCCCTAAAATTATTTCCAATTTGGTATCAGAGCACAAGGGGACGTGTGAGCAGCAGAAGCAGCAGCAGTGGGCAGAACACAAAGAGAACGTGCCACGTGGTGCCATGCCGACAATAGCGTGAGGGAGCGCGAAACGACTACAAGTCAGCGCCACAGGGGCGGTGAGCCGCGAAAAGGAGCAATAGCGACTATGGCGGAAACAGCAAAAGCAACAGCAGCAGCAGCCACTGTAGTAGCGGCGGCAACAGCAGCAGCGCGTAGTAGCGTCGGCCGTAGTAGCAGCAGAGTGTAGCAGTAGCAGCAGCGGCGAAAGCAGCTGCAGCAGCGCATTAGCCGCTCCAGCAGCATATAGCAGCAGCAGGAGCAGCTACTGCAACAGTGGCGGCAACAACAGCAGCATGTAGCAGCGACGGCAGTAGCAGCAGGGTGCAGCAGCAGCAGCCGCGGCGGCAACAGCAAGCAGCATCAGTAGCTGCTACATAGAGCAATAGTAGCAAAAAACAGCAGCAACAGCAGCACCTATTGTAGTAGCGGTGGCAGCAGAAGCAGCATGCAGTAGCAGTCGCTACATTGGCAGCAGCAAGCAGCAGCAGCAGCAGCTACTACGTAGAGTAGCAACAGCAGCAGAAGCAGCAGCAGCAGCAGAAACAACAACACCATCAGCAACCGAAGCAGCTGCATCTGCCGCTGTAGTTGCTGCTGCCGCTGCGAGGAGGGCCTCGCAGCCCTCCTCCAATTGGGGAGGCCCTCTAAGGGGGCCCCGTTTGCACCCCCCCTCCCTTCCTCCCCTTCTTTGGGGGGCCCTCGGAGGGCCCTACCGAGCCCCTCCGAGGGGCCCTTCGGAGGGGGCCCGTCGGCCTCGTGTGCCCCCTCGGCCCCGTCGGCTGACCGACGGATGGGCCGGGTCAGAGGGGCGGACAGGACCCCCCCCTCTCGCTCCCTCCTCCCCCCCACACCCTTCGCTCACTCGCTCGCTCAACGAGTGAGCGCGCGAGCGTGCACAGGAGGGAGGGCCGGACAGCCGGACACCCGCCCCCTCCTTGTTTTCACCGTTCGCCCACCTTCCGAGCAATCAAGAAAAGGGGGGGGGGCGAGTAAGAAAAATCCGAAAACGGGCACGCCTGAAAGCCAAAAAAAAAGGAAGACAAAAGAAAGAGAAAGGCGAGGG
>SZWC01004299.1:64598-80133 GCA_023375785.1 Penium margaritaceum
GTCCACTACCCTCAGGACGTCCTCACCACCATGGAGGCCCAGGGCACTCTCATGCCCTGGGCATATGAGCTTTTCCTTCGCATTGAGGAAGCTTGCCAGGAGTCCCAACTCCATCGCACGGAGGCCCTTGCATCCCCTGCCGTCGCCGCCCCTGCCATTGCCTCCGTGGCCGTTGCCTCCCCTATTGCAGCTACCCCATCGCCCTCAGGGAAGAAGAAGAAAAGCCGGAACAAGAAGGGCAAGGGTCCATCGCAACAAGAGCAGCAGCAGTCATCGACCGGTCCCAGTGGTAGTGGCTCGGTCTGCCAGAACTATGGGCAGCCTGGGCACGGGTTGTACACATGCCCTCTCCCGACGGACGAGGCCCGCGTCATCGCCACCATGCGATGCCAGCGGGAGCGCCGCCTCGCCTCTGCCACCGTCGCTACTGCTAGTCCTACCACTCCGGCCTCGTCCAGCACCTTTGCCACTCCGACAGCTCCGCCTGTCCTGCAGCCACGCGCACCGCAGCAGTACTACCCGCAGCAGTACTACCCTCAACCGTCGGCACCTCCGCTTCCTTCGCCGGCTCAGTCACCCTACTACCCGGGCTCCGGCGCCGTCACCCCGCAGCCTGTCTACACTCGTGGACCGTCATCCTGAGAGCGTCAGCTGGAGCAGTTCATCACGCTCCAGCTTGGCCTCCCTCGCCCTCCTCCCCAGGGAAGTGCAAGTTGTGTCACCTCCTACCCTCCGTCCCATCCCTGCATGACTGAGACTGAGCTACGGTCGTGTCCCGTTTCCTTGTCTGTCTTGTCGTCTCCCGTGCTCTCATCCACCTCACTCCTTGACGACATTGCATGGCTTGACGACTAGCAGTCTCGTTTCGCTCCTCCGTCCACCGTGTCAGCGTCCCTCGCTTGCTGCCATGTGACCGTGAATGATCTGGTGACCCCTGTCCACGACCCTGCTGAGACCTGGATCATCGACTCCGGGGCCACGCATCACATGACGGCCTTGCGCGAGGCCTTCAGTATGCTCGGTCCCGTCGGCGATGTCTCCGGGGTCCCGAACAGGCTCCGGATAGGTGTTGCCTGTCCATGGGGTAGGCGTCGTTCATTTCCGTGGTCCGGCCGGTGACATCTTTTTGACCGATGTTCTCTTTGTCCCTGGTCTCGATCTCAGCCTCCTGTCTCTGATTGCCCTTGACCGCATGAGTATGGACGTTATGCACTCACTTGGTGTCGGCATTGTGTCGTTGCGTCCGTCGGGTCTTGTCGTCCTGCACGCCACCACCCATCGCAACTTCTGGCACGTTTCCCGCCTCTCTTCCTACCCTCCCGTCTCCTCCCCGTCGGCTGCTACCGGTCATGTGTTTGTTACCAGTACGCTTTCTCCTCAGCACACCCGCCTCTTGCACCGCCGTCTTTGCCACGTCCACTCTACCGCAGTAGAGAGCATGCTCCGCACCCAGCCAGCCAAGGGCCTTGACCCGGAGACCTTCCCTCTCCCATGCCACACTGAGTGTATTGACTGCGCTCAGGGCAAGATGCACCGGTCCACGTACCCCCTCTTCCTCACGGGCATCCGCCCCCCTTGACCTTGTCCACTCGGACGTCATGGGCCCTCTCACCACCGAGACCGTCGGTGAGCATGGCCGCTATGTCCTCACTTTGACGGACGACTACTCTCACTACCGTTGGGTCTTCTGCCTTCGGCAGAAGAGCGATGTCGCCAGAACCATTCAGGACTGGCTTGTCCTCACGGAGCGCGAGTGTGGCCGCCCCCTTCGTCGCTTTTGCTCCGATTGCGGTGGCGAGTACCTGGGTGAGGCCACGACCTTTCTCGCCTCCCGTGGTATCCGCCATGAGACGTCTGCGCCCTACACACCTGCCCAGAACGGCGTCTCCGAGCGGTGGAACCGTACCATGGCCGACGCCGTCCGCACCATGCGAGTCGAGTCCGATCTCTCCGATGGCTTCTACTTTGAGGCCATGGCCTACATGACCAAGGTCTGGGACCGTGTTCCCCATGGTCCCCTTCCCCGCCAGTCCACGCCCTACTAGCACTGGTGCGGTCGGCGTGCTGACCTCCGCCCGGCTCGCGTCTAGCGCTGCGTAGCCGTTGTGTGGCTGCCCGCCCCACACCAGGGTGGCAAGCTCGCCCCCCGCGGACGCCCATGCACCTTTCTCGGCGTGTCTCGTCAGTCCAAGGCCTGGCGCTTCTGGGACCCATCCCGACACTGCATCGTCGAGTCCCGCGATGCCCTCTTTTTCGAGGACCTGTTTCCCCGCGACCTCATCCGCTGCGGCTCGTCCGTGTCCCTCCCGTCGCGTGTGGGAGTGGTGAGTCCGTCCTCCGTCCTGTCGCTTCCGGGTGACACATCACTCCGTCCCTCTGAGCCGGTAGACCCGGTTGCGGCCGCTGGCCCCTCCGAGCCAGCTGGTCCAATCGCGTCTAGTGGCCCCTCCGGGCCGGCAGCCCTAGTCTCGTCCGCCGGCCCCTCCGGGCCGGCAATCCCAGTCGCGTCCGCTGGCCACTCCGGGCCTACAGCCCCAGTCGCGTCTGCTGACCACTCCGAGCCAGCTGCCGCAGTGGCGTCTACTGGCCCCTCCGAGCCGGCAGCCCAAGTCGCGTCCGCTGGGCCGGCAGCCCCAGTCGCTTCCGATGGCCCCTCCGGGCCGACGGCTCCTGTCGCGTCCGCTCGCCCCTCCGGGCCGGCAGCCCCGGTTGCGTCCGCTGGTCCCTCTGGGTTGGTAGCCCCAGTCGCTTCGGATGGCCCCCCCGGGCCGACAGCTCCAGTCCCGTCCGTTGGCCCCTCCGGGCCAACAGCCCCAGTAGCATCCACTCGCCCCTCTGGCCCGGCAGCCCCAGCTGTGTCCTCTGGCCCCCTTGGCCCAGCACCGCCTGTGGCGTCTACTGGCTCCTCTAGACCAGTACCACCATCCGCCTCCGTCGGCTCGTCGGACTCAGCACCATCTTCTGCCCGAACACGCTACACACGTGGTCCAGGCGACAGCCTCCGACCTCGGTCGACAGTGAGCGCGCAGACCGTCGCTCCCCGTTCCGTGGCGCCTCAACCCCCCGTGGCTCCACGTGTCTCCTCCACTCCCACGGTCGTGAGTGGGGACCCTAGCACAAAGGCTCTCGGCCTGACCACTTCTGCCATTATCTCAGACATTCACCCGAGCTCTGCATTGGGGTACGCCATGCTTCATCACGAGCATCGGCATGCTGTTGTGGCTGCACTCGCACGCATCCCACCTGGGGCTCGCGATGCACATGCCCTCTCAGTCCGGTCCACAGCGCGCCAAGAGGACCCTTCCACCCTACGCAAGGCTCGAGCCTCTCCTGAGGCCCTACATTGGGATGCTGCCTGTGCCGAGGAGCTCGCCGTTATCCAACAGCACCACGTAAATGACCTCGTCGACCTCCCTCTAGGTCGGAAGGCCATTGGTGCCAAGTGGGTCTTTCGGCATAAGTGGAAGCACAACGGATCCTTGGACAAGTACCAAGGCCCGTCTCAAAGCAAAGGGGTTCGCTCAGGTCCCTGGGATCGATTACGACCAGATCTTCGCCCCAGTTGGCCGGTTCTCCACTAGCCGGGCATTGTTCAGCCTGGTTGCCCAGCACGGGTGGGAGCTGCATCAGATGGACATGAGCAACGCATTCCTCCATGGCTCACTAGAGGGTGAGGAGCTCTACATGACGCAGCCCCCAGGCTTCGACGACGGCACTGGGAGAGTTTGGCGGCTGCGGAAGGCCCTCTATGGCCTGAAGCAGTCGCCTTGGTGATGGAACCAGGAGATCAGCAGTACGCTTCTCCGTGGCGGCCTCCAGCGCAGCACCGCTGACCCCGCACTGTTCATCAGCCCACGAGGTCAGACCTTTGCCGCAGTTCTGGTCTACGGCAACGATCTCCTCATTGCGTCGCCAGACGCAACAGCCATCCAGCACGTCAAGGACATACTGCACGCCACCTACCAGATGAAGGATCTCGGGTCTGCCGGAGTCTTCCTGGGCATGGAGCTCGAGCATGATCGCTCTCAGGGCATCCTGCATGTCCACCAGGCTGCCTATGTGTAGACCCTGTCCACTCGCTTCGCCAAGGACTTTCCCCTCGTGCCCAGCGCATCCTCACCCATGTCACCCGATGGCCAGGTGAAGTTGAAAAGTCATGACCCAGCTGTTGTGGGGGAGCCAGTTGATGTGACCACGTATCTGCCAGTCATCGGGTCACTAATGTTCCTGGCGACGACGACGCGTCCAGACATCGCATTCGCCGTTAACCTCCTGGCCAAGTTCTCTCAGGAGTCGCGTCACCTCCACTTTGAGGCTGCGATCCGAGTACTGCGCTATGTCGTCTCGACCCCTCGGCGAGGCCTCATGTTCTGCCGTCAGCCTTCCGTTGTTGCAGTGGGTTACACCGACAGTGACTGGGCCGACAGTCCAGACGGTAAGAGTCGCACTGGCTGGATCTTTCTGGTCGGGGGCACAGCTGTGTCCTGGCGTAGTGGCAAGCAGGGGTGCATTGCACGCAGCACTGTTGAGGCTGAGTATGTGGCCCTTGGCTCAGGCGCGTGTGAGAGTGTGTGGTTGCGTCGTCTGTTGTCCAAGTTGCGTCAGTCTATCACATCCATCACCTTGCATTGTGACAATGAGAGTGCCATGGCCATTGCAGACAATGACGGTGTGCATCACACTCGCACAAAGCACATCAATGTTGAGTATCACTATGTGCGTTCGTTGTTGCATGACGGCAACATCACGATCGTGTGGGTTTAGACANGCAGCACTGTTGAGGCTGAGTATGTGGCCCTTGGCTCAGGCGCGTGTGAGAGTGTGTGGTTGCGTCGTCTGTTGTCCAAGTTGCGTCAGTCTATCACATCCATCACCTTGCATTGTGACAATGAGAGTGCCATGGCCATTGCAGACAATGACGGTGTGCATCACACTCGCACAAAGCACATCAATGTTGAGTATCACTATGTGCGTTCGTTGTTGCATGACGGCAACATCACGATCGTGTGGGTTTAGACAGCACATCAACTGGCTGACTTCCTGACCAAGGCACTGAAGCGGGACACGTTTAAGAAGGCTGTGAGTTAAGTCGGTGTGCGTCCGTAACTTGCTCTCTTTTTCTCTGCCTACATTTCCGCGTGTCCTGGGGGAGTCTGTGTGTTGACCGTGTCTCTGCCCGCCCATGTGCACTACGCCTATGAGTCATGGGGGAGTGTTGGTTTTTGCGCTCATTGTGCCCTGTTGTGTCCTCCCAGCTGGTGTACATCGACGTGCAGATGACTGACGGCGAGACTCGACGCTGATGGAATGTCGTCCGTTGGAGCCGACGCACACTGAGGTCGTCTCGCAGTTCGCTGGAGCCTCCTCTCTCCGGCGACGTGTTCAGCTCCATCGGCAGGCCTCCTAGGCGGTCGCGCTGCCGGCAGTCACTGCCACCGCAGTCGCTGTCTGCATGCGTCCAGCGCGTACTGTCGTGCCTGCGTCGTCATGCGCTGCCTAGGGTCCCAGTTGCATGTTGCATGGCCCTAGTTGGCAGCATAAACCATCGTGGGCACTGCCTGGGTTCAGGCTGCCATAACTCCTCGCTACTATTTTTCTAGCAGATTCTGACCGCACGGATGCCTTCCCAGCATTGGTATTATGGTATGGTCTAGTTTTCAGGCAAAACGGACGACGCCCGGGTTTTGGCCTGTCGGTCGTCTGGCAAGCCTCACCGAGAAAACCTGCCAGCCTGAAATGAGCTATTTTCTGATTGGCTGTTGAACTGAGTAACAAGCTCTACAGAGCTGGGGGGGGCTAGAACTTGGAGGGGTCCCCCATTGCTGTTTATTCTTCATTCCTAATCAGTTGCTATCAGTTTTCGGCTGCTTTCTGGCGCTAACTCTTGCGCGCGCGTTTCTTAGTAACAAACCCAGAGCTTCCAGACTTAGATTCTAGAGCAACAGACTAAGGGGGCAGCTGACTTAAGCAACGAGCGTGGAAGCCTGCACGCTGCATCAACAACGCTGCTGCCCCAACCTGCTACATAGTTTTCTATTTTCTAGCACCTACGATATCGCCGGCGAGACGCGGTCGATGCGTTGCGGTAGCCCTGTGGGCTTGTCGGGAGCTAGGAGAGTTTTCTCAGAGGGTTGAGACCCGCGCACCCGGTGAACTACATCGGTGCGACGAGGAGACCCGATGGCTGTTGTGGGTTTTCCGATGTTCGGAAAGCCGTGTGTGATGTCTGGACGCTGATTCTGAGATTTTTTGGCACTGTTCCTATTTTCTCGGTGGTCGAGACCCGGGTACTCGGAGAGCTGTTCCGGTGCCTCGAGAAGACCACCGTTATTGTTATCGTGGTGTACGCAGTGTGTGTTGTGCTTTGTGCCGTTCCTGTACAGTTTACTGTGACCACTCCGCCGTGTCCATACTCGTGCAGATCCTTGAGGCAGGCAGCCCTGGTGACACCGGCGCGACGACAGGCAACGGACTACCCACGTGGAGCTGACCGACCACTGTTCCAGAGCCCCAGATGTCACCGGGACTCCTTGCTCTGCCTTCTACGTCTTGCAAGCGCCTTTCGGCGGACTGGGCATGAGGCCCATTTGCATGTTTTTTGCATTGTATACTCGCTGTCAGTCAATGGATGCATGCATGTGACCAGTCACTGCGTCCATCTTTGGATTCTGCACGTCTAGGTTCAGACGGCATAGGATTTTGACATGTGTGCGCAGAGTTACGGCCAAAACAATGGTTTTGGGCCGGTTTTAGGACAGCTCTTGGACTGCCGCGTGCGACACCCGCCGTGCGTCGCGGCAGGTATTTATGCCCTTGACCTGTCAGTTGTCATCTCCCTCTGCATATGCTAAATTGAAGCATTCTGACACTTTGCCTTGTGTCTCCTAGCCAAACCCTTGCCGTTGTGTGTACGACCTGTGACTGTCGTCACCGTCTGACCAGGCACTGACGCCCGGTCAACGGCTGTGTTGCTAGGAAGCTTCCACACACTTTCTCATGGTATCAGAGCAGTGAGACAGTTCTCAGTCAGCTGCGCAGCAGAGACGTAGCAGAGCAGTAGCAGTGAGAGTCACCGCTGCAGCAGACCTTCTGGGACCTGTTGGAGACGACCAGTCGCCGTCCACGTACTCCACCCACCACGTGAGATCGCAGCTGCTGAGGCAGCAGCAGCGGCGCATACTGCCACGCAGAGGTGTGTGGCGGCTGCGGTGCGTGCAGCCGCCCCTCCCTCCACAGCCGCAGCAGCAGAGCAGCAGCAGTAGATGCAGCGGAGGCAGTAGCGCAACAGTAGCGCAGCAGCAGCGACCGCCACAGCAGCGTGGCAGTAGCGGCGGCGGCAGCAGCACAGCAGCAGCGTCGGCATCAGCAGCGCAGCAGCGGCAGCAGCACAGCAGCAGCAGCGGCAGTCGCGATGGCAGCAGCATCAGCAATAGCGTGCGGCGGCGACAACCAGCAGCAGCGGGCGGCGGCGATAGCCAGCAGCAGCTGCAACGCGCAGCAGCAGCGCCGCGCGCAGCAGCACCCACCGCACGCAACAGCAGCAGTAGCAGCGCAGCCACTACTGCCACCGCTCCACACGCAGCTACGCAGCTGCTGCTGCAGCTGGCAGCACAGTTGCAGCAGCAGCTGGGCAGAAGCTGCTGTGCAGCTTCCGCGGAGCTGCCGCGCGCCACCGCGCAGCGGCAGAACCGTGACAAGAAAAAAAAAGGAGGGGACGAGCTGACGTCAGCATTGTTGGTTGCTGACGTAATCAGGTCGTGCTGACGTCAGCAACCACTTGCTGACGTCAGCATTACACTTAGCCAAATTCTTCAACCGAAAAGTCAAAAGTTGCCAGCGTTTTGAATCTCCGAGAAACGTAGACGGTTTTGAAATCCGGCAAACTTGACCTGGCGTCTCATAGTGAGTGGCGACATGAGTTCGCCCGACGACAAGGACAAGGGACCAGGTGATCCCTCCTCCTCTTCTTCAGGGGTATTGAGCCCTCGCTCACAGGCCATTGAGGACCTGCGCAGCCAGCAGGAGGAGATGCGTCGTCTACAGCGAGATCAGACTGACGCGATCCGCACGCTGACTGAGCTCCTACGCGCCAAGTCCACGACTCCTCCGCGGATTCCTGAGGGAGCTGCCGGCGATGCGGCCTCCACCCAGCACTCGGCTCAGGTGCCCGTGACAGGTGCCCCGCCTGCTTCACCTCCTGGTGTGGTTTCCCCACCACCTGCGGACCTCCTTGATGACGAGCCATTCATGCCAGGCTTCGAGGATGACTCCCAGGTCCAGGAGATTCGTCTGGTGCAGGAGCGCCTCCGTCAGCTGCAGACGGGTATCCGACCTCCACCCGTGTCCCCGATACGACCGTCACCTGATTTCCCCGGTGATCACCCCCTTCCAGGAGTCTTCCCCGTCTCTCGCCCTCCTGAGCCTGCGGTTGCTCTCCCCACGGAGCGGCAGCCAAAGGACTTTGAGGCACCACCTCCACGGTACATCAGCGAGGATGGATTTGACTGCTGGGAGATCCTGTTTCAGGTGTGGGCAACTTCCGAGAGAGTGTGGCCTTACTACCACAGCCCATACCAGCCTACAGATCCAGCACAGGTGCTGACAGCAGCCCGCGCCATGCGAGGACTTCTCTACGCCATGCCACGCGAGACTGACGTTGACTTCTGCCCCTTCCTCGGCGAGGCTAGCACAGGCACCGGAGCTGATCCGCATGGAGGCTGGGATCTGGCGTTGTCCCTACTGGCCGCAGAGACGCACGCCACGCGTGCGTCACACATTCGTGCTTTCCACTCGCTTTGTCAGGGACCAGCGGAGCCTGCGGCGGATTACTAACGACGCGCCATGCGTATCTACACGCGTCTGGGGACCTCAGGGGGCACACAGCTGTGGGCACTTTGGACGATCATGCTCGGAGTTCGCCTGGAGTACACCGACATATTCACACGATACAGCGACGCTGCTCTCGAACCTTTCTCAGTCACCCTGTAGCTGCTCCCTTGGGCCCACCAGCTTTTCCTCTAGGTGACGTCGGCTCGCGAGGCAACAGTAGCACATCAGGAGACTTCCCTCGCTGCAGCAGTCCTCGCCTCACCACCATCTTCCCTCCTGCAGTCACCCTCATCTACCTCCATCACGACCTCATCTTCCTCCTCCTCTTCGACCCCGTCTACACCCGCGCAGACGCAGGGCATTGCCGCAGCCGCCCAGGGGAAGAAGAAGAATAGGAAGCACGGATCGGGTCAGTAGCAGTCATCATCCAGTGGTAGCAGTGGCCGTTCCGTGCACTGCTACAACTGTGGAGGTGCCCATCGCTACACCGAGTGCCAGCAGCCGCTTGACTCGGAGCGCATCACTCGCGGACTTCAGGCTGCCCATGCTGCCCGCACGGCGTCCGGCACGTCGATCGCATACTCCTTTGGACGCGCGACGACCATGACTGTAGCTATTCCTGCATCCTCACTGGCAAGCAGCAGTGATCCAGATCCACGTGACCGCTTCATCGCCGAGCTCCGTCATCTTCTGGCACTTCGCTTTCAGGGAGGTGCGAGTGTGTTGTCATCGTCGAGTGGGTCACAGACTGCTTGTTTGTCTGTCCTTGTCACTCGTGATGACACGTCTGGGGGAGCACAGTCCGCATGTGATTATGATGGGCCTGACTGCACTGACTGGATTCATGAGTTTCACCTTCGTGATGTACGTTGTTCCTTCCCACTGACGGCTCAGCGTCCCTCTCATGCCGAGTGTTCCATTGCTCGTTTTACAGTGACGTCCACCAGTCGTGACTCCAGTGGCACTTGGATCATCGATTTCGGTGCCACCCACCTCATGACGTGTCGTCGTAGTGACTTTGTGGTACTTGGTCCCGTCACGACTGTCCATACTTTTCGTACAGGCTCTGGTCAGTCCTTACCGGTCCACGGTGTTGGGGTTGTATGCTTTGATGGTCCGTCTGGCCCCCTGTATCTCTCTGACGTGCTGTTTGTGCCTGATCTTGAGCTCAGCCTGTTGTCTGTGCGTGCCTGCACTCTGATGGGTCTCTTCGTTGAGCATACCGTTGATTCAGNCACTTGGATCATCGATTCCGGTGCCACCCACCACATGACGTGTCGTCGTAGTGACTTTGTGGTACTTGGTCCCGTCACGACTGTCCGTTCTGTTCGTACAGGCTCTGGTCAGTCCTTACCGGTCCACGGTGTTGGGGTTGTATGCTTTGATGGTCCGTCTGGCCCCCTGTATCTCTCTGACGTGCTGTTTGTGCCTGATCTTGAGCTCAGCCTGTTGTCTGTGCGTGCCTGCACTCTGATGGGTCTCTTCGTTGAGCATACCGTTGATTCAGCGACTGTGACTGCTCTTGACACCCGTAGCATTGTCCTGCGTGCTTCAGTCGTAGATGATTGGTACCACATTGCTCGGCCCTCCTCCCCTTGCTCTCCCTCCTCCTTTGGCTGCGTATTTGTCACTGGTGTTCTATCCCCGGAACACCAGCGGTTGCTTCATCGACGTCTGTGTCACGTGGGCTCCAACACTGTGTCGAAGCTCATCCGGACACAGCCCGCTCTTGGTCTTGATGTGGCTTCTTTCGAGAAGCCACCCAAGACCGACTGTCTTTTTTGCGCTCAGGGGAAGATGCACCGGTGCACTTATCCTGATTCGCGTTCCCAAGCGCTGAGGCCACTCGAGTTGGTCCACTCGGACCTGCTTGGTCCTCTCTCGGTCGAGTCCCTGTCCAAGAGGGGACGGTATGTTCTGACGCTGACTGATGACTTCACCCGGATGTGGTGGGTCTACAGTCTGCGCCAGAAGAGCGACGCCACCCTTGCGGTTCGGCTCTGGCTCGTGATGGCTGAGCGTCAGTCTCGCCACACACTACATACCTTTCGCTCGGATCGTGGCGGCGAGTTCCTCGGTGAGATGGACTCCTTCTTTGCTGAGCACGGCATTTTTAACCAGGTCTCCGCTCCTGCTACCCCACAACAGAACGGTGTATCTGAGCGCTGGAACCGCACCATGGAGGATGCGGTCCACGCCATGTGGTCTGAGTGCGGTCTCCCGGAGTCCTTTGCCTTCGAGGGCTTCGCCTACATGACGAGGGTCTGGAACCGCCTCCCGCATGGTCCGCTTCCGGATCATGTTACACCGTACGAGCTCTGGTCTGGCCACCGTGCTGATCTTCGTCTCGCGCGCGTCTGGGGTTCCCTGGCCTCCGTGTGGTACACCGAGGACCAGCAGGGGTCCAAGGTCTCCCCTCGGGGTCGCTTGTGTGCTTTCATCAGCATCTCCTCGCGGTCGAAGGCCTGGCGTTTTTGGGACCCCACTCGCCGTCGTGTCATTGAGACCCGAGACGCGATGTTTTTTTAGTCTCTCACATACCGTGATCTGGCTTCAATCACAGCGCTCTCCGCAGCTCATGTCCCTTCCTGTGAGGGTCCTCGGCGGATGTGGGAGACTTCTCCGCCAGTGACCATTTCTCGTCAGGCTAATGTGTCCGCTCGAGTCCCCTCTCGATATCCAGCACTTGATGACCCGGCTATCATTGCCGTTGGTCCAGAGATCCTGACTACTCAGCCTGTTTCACACCCTACAGGTACCGCTGCTCTCACACCTCCTCCTGCATCATCACCTGTGCCCACTGGCACCCCTGCTCCAGTGACTAACCCAGCCCAGCCCACTCCTGTCCCTACGTCCCCTGACACTCCTGTCTTAGTGTCCGGGCCAGCTGTCCCTCCGAGCTCAGTGTCCCCCACACACGCTTCTTCTCGCACGGCATCTCCGACTGCCTCGTCTCAGCCCTCACCAGCTGTGGTCGTACCTGTCCCTGTGGTCGTACCTGTTCCTGAGCCTGAGGTGCGCCCCTCGACCTCCGGTTACTCCCGTGAGCCCGGTGGTCGCCTTCGACCACTAGATTCCGGAGCTCAGCGAGCGTCAGGTCCCGGACCCAGGCGTTGCTCTCGCAGCATCGCGAGCGGTGATCCACGCACAAAGGCCTTAGGCCTGAGTGTCCGCACTGAGCCTTCAGAGGTACACCCAGCGTGCCCTATAGGGCACGAACTGGTCACTCACGAGTTCCATATCGCCTGTGACGCAGCAGCTGATCTCGTAGCCGTCAGACCTGACACTGAGGCGTGTGCACTTGCCACACAGAGTTCCGCCTCTATGGCGCCTGACCCGGGCACATTGAGGGAGGCTTTCTCATCGCAAGATGCTGAGGCCTGGCGAGTTGCTTGCAAGGATGAGCTTTGCGCCATCCGAGAGCACAGAGTCTACGAGCTGGTCGACCTTCCCCCTGGAAGGAAGGCGATTCAGGTCAAGTGGGTCTTTCGCAAGAAAGTGAAGCCGGATGGCTCATTGGAACGCTACAAGGCCCGCTTGGTCGTCAAGGGGTTCTCTCAGATTGAGGGAGTTGATTACACTGACACCTTTTCCCCTGTCGGCCGCATGACCTCAGCTCGAGCCCTGTTTGGCGTAGTGGCTCAGCATGACTGGGAACTACACCAGATGGATGTGAACAACGCATTTCTCCATGGCTCTTTGGATGAGGAGATCTATGTGGCTCAGCCACCAGCCTTTGGCGACGGTGACAAGGTCTGGTGCTTGCGCAAGTCCTTGTACAGCCTCAAGCAGTCTCCACGGTGTTGGAACTGGGAGATCACTTGCACCTTGACTCGCGCAGGATACGTACAGAGCGAGGCAAACCCCTCACTCTTCATCCTACCGACACCCGAGCGGTTCACCGCCAACCTGGTCTATGTTGATGACCTTCTGATCGCGTCTGCGTCCCTGGAGGCCGTGAAGGAGGCCAAGGCTGTCCTGCAGACTGCCTAAAGGATGAAGGACCTCGGTCCTGCATCGGTGTTTCTTGGTAAGGAGATCGTGCGAGATCGCAGACATCGGACAGTGTTGCTGCATCACGCACGATACGCGCGAGTCGTGGGGGAGCGCTTTAGCGACCTCCTTGGTGCAGTACCCACTGCTTCCACACCCCTCACACCTGATGGGCAGGATGCCCTGAAGGTGGATGACCCTACACAGCTGGGGGAGACAGTGGATGTGACCTTGTACCTCCGTCTTATCGGATCTCTGATGTACCTGGCCACTACCACGCGTCCCGACATCGCGTTTGCCGTCAACCTCCTTGCTCAGTTCTCGCAAGCTCTACGTGCAAGAGCTCTTCACGCGGCTGTGCGAGTGGTACGGTACGTGGTCTCCACGCCGTATCTCGGACTCTGCTTTCGTGGACAGTGTTCGGTGGTTCTTCACGGCTACACTGACACCAACTGGGCTTGGAGCCCTGACGGGCGCAGTCGCACTAGCTACGTGTTTCTGCTCGGTGGTACCGCTTTGTCTTGGCGAAGCGGGAAGCAGGGCTCCATCGCACGTAGCTCGTCAGAGGCAGAGTATGTGGCTTTGGGGGCAGGTGCTGCAGAGGCAGTTTGACTGCAGCGCTTGTTTCTTGAGCTTGGACAATCAGTACCCGCCATTGTGCTGCGTTGCGACAACCAGAGTGCTCTCGCCATTGCGGAGAACTCTGGTGTTTTTCATGCTCGTACAAAGCACATTGCGGTTGAGCATCACTTTGTTCGTGATCTGGTGGAGCGACGCGTGATCCCCATCATGTGGGTTGGCACTGACTTGCAGCCTGCTGATTTCTTGACGAAAGCACTCGACCGCGGAAAGTTCCTGGTGGCCATTCGTTCTGTTTGGCTTCGCCCCGTGCGTGACAGTGGTTGAGTGTGGGATGTACGTTGGCGTCTCATCTGTCTGTGTCACTCACTATGTGGTTGTACCAGTGCTGCACGCGTATGGACATGCGTACCATCGGGTCATGGGGGAGTGTTGTGCTTTGTGCCGTTCCTATACAGTTTACTGTGACCACTCGGCCGTGTCCATACTCGTGCAGATCCCTGAGGCAGGCGGCCCTGGTGACACCGGCGCGACGACAGGCAGCGGACTACCCGCCTGGAGCTGACCGACCACTGTTCCAGAGCCCCAGATGTCACCGGGACTCCTTGCTGTGCCTTCTACGTATTGCAAGCGCCTTTCATCGGACTGATTATAAGGCCTATTTGCATGTTTTTGCATTGTATGCTCACTGTCAGGCGATGGATGTATGCATGTGACCGGTCGTTGCGTCCGTCTTTTGATTCTGCACGTCTAGGTTCAGACGGCGTAGGATTGTGACATGTGTGCGCAGAGTTACGGCCAAAACAGTGGTTTTGGGCCGGTTTTAGGACAGCTCTTGGACTGCCGCGTGCGACACCCGCCGTGCGCCACGGCAGGTATTTATGCCTTGGACCTGTCAGTTGTCATCTCTCTCTACATATGCTATATTGAAGCATTCTGACACTTTGCCTTGTGTCTCCTAGCCAAACCATTGCCGTTGTATGTACGACCTGTGACTGTCGTCACCGTCTGACCAGGCACTGACGCCCGGTCAACGGCTGTGTTGCTAGGAAACTTCCACGCACTTTCTCAGTGTGTTCTCCCCGCTGACCCGTTTGGGCTCAGCGGGGATAACGGGGCCCGGTGTGGCTAGCTGCCGGCGCCCCTACTTAAGCCCGCTAGGGGCTCATTTGTGATCTCTCCTTGTTCTTTATATTCAGCGTTCCAGACTTAGCCAAATTCTTGCCGTCTTGCATCGCACTCACACAGAGCTCATGTTCGTTTTTGCATGGGCCTGCATGCTCTAAAATTATTTCCAATTATTGGCACAACCGATTTATGTAAAGCTGGAATTCATTCCCACTGAAGGATCTACCCTCAAACCAATAAAGGTGTGTAACTACACATGACAAAATGGAAAGTGCGAGAAAGTGCGTAGAAGCTTCCTAGCAACACAGTCGTTGATCGGGCGTCAGTGCCTAGTCAGACGGTGACGACAGTCACAGGTCGTACACACAACGGCAAGGGTTTGGCTAGGAGACACAAGACACAGTGTCAGTGTTGGTTTGTGTGGCTTCCACCCGTCACGACCGACACTGCTAGTTTACCGATATACCCACATTCGGGGTATATGGCAGAGGAGGGCGTGACGACACGACGGGCCTCCGGACTACACCGAGACTTCTCTAGCACCTACGACAGCGCCGGGGAGACGCGGTCGATGCGTTCCGGCAGCCATGTGGGCTTGTCAGGAGGGAGGAGAGTTTTCTCGGTGGGTTCAGACCTGCGCACCCGGTTGACTGTACCAGTGCGACGAGGAGACCCGATGGCTATTGTGGGGCTTCCGATGTTCGGAAAGCCGTGTGTGATGTTTGGACGCTGATTCTGAGATTTTTCGGCACTGTTCCGATTTTCTCGGTGGTCGAGACCCGGGTACTCGGAGAGCTGTTCCGGTGCCTCGAGGAGACCACCGTTATTGTTATCGTGGTGTACGCAGTGTGTTCTCCTCGCTGACCTGTTTCGGCTCAGCGGGGGTGACGGGGCCCGGTGCGGCTAGCTGTCGGCGCCCCTACTTAAGCCCGCTAGGGGCTCAGTTGTAATTCCTCCTTGTTCTTTATATTCAGCGTTCCAGACTTAGCCAAATTCTTGCCGTCTT